>CAUYQG010195566.1:0-15477 GCA_963574415.1 Tarsius wallacei
GCACGCGCCTGCAGTTCCAGCTACTTGGAAGGCTGAGGCGGAAGGATTGCCGGAGCCCAGCAGGCGAGGCTGCGGTGTCCGGGAGCGGCCACTGCACTCCAGTCTGGGCGACAGAGTGAGACTCCAACTCAAAAAAAAAAAGAGGGAATCTGCACTCCTGTTTATTGCAGCACTATTCACAATAGCCAAGATACATACATACATATATATTTTTTATTCTTCAAAGATGTTTATTGCAATGTAATATTAAATAACAAAATGTTATAAAGAATATTATAAGCCACAATATGGTATTGCTTAACTTATTACGCACATCTGACACTTATTATGCAGCTCTTAGTATGATAAACTGAAACAATCTAGCAACAAAAACGACAAGTTTGATAAGTATAAGAATGGTGTTTCTCTACTTTGATTAAAAATTATGTCAAATTTATCAATTCATGTGGACAGAATTTTGAGGGAATCTGGCAATTTGTGGTTCACTTTTATGAGCGTTTTAAGATCATGGATAAAGTTATTTATTTTATTTTTAACATTTTATTACCTTCACTTTTTCATTTCAAAAAAATCCTACAACACCTTATTTCTTGAGTATACTGATTTATTGAGAGCCATGTGCCATCTCTACACATAAAGAATAGCCAAGATATTAAATCAACCTAATTGTTCATCAGTGGCTAAACAGATAAAGAAAATGTGATATATAGATTTTTATATGCAATACAATTTATTGCATATAATAAAAATTATTTGGCCAGGCTCGGTGGCTCAGCCTGTAATCCCAGCACCTTGGGAGGCCAAGGTGAGTGGATTGCCTGAGCCTGAGGGTTCAAGACCAGCCTGGGCAACTTGGCGAGATCTCATCTACAACAGCAAAAAATAGCACACGCCTGGAGTTCCAGCTACTTGGAAGGCTGAAGTGGAAGGATCACCAGAGCCTAGCAGGTCAATGCTGGGGTGGCCATGAGTGTGCCACTGCGCTCCAGCCTGGGCGACGGAGTGAGACTCCAACTCAAAAAAAAAAAAAAATTGAAATCCTGTCATTTTCAGCAACATGGATGGAACTGGAGGGCGTTATGTTAAGTGAAATAAACCAGGCACGGAAAGACAAATATCGCATGTTGTCACTTAGAGGTGGGAGCTAAAAAAGTTGATCACAGGGAGATAGAGAATAGGATGATAGCTACCAGAGACTTGTAAGGAAAGTGGGGAGAGCAGAAGGAAGAGGGGTTGGTTAACAGGTACAAAAATACAGTTAGGTAGAAGGTTCTCGTGGTCACTAGCACAGTAGGTGACCACAGTTAACAATAATTTATTATGTAGTTCAACCTAGTTAAAAGATTTGGAATGTTCCCAACACAAAGAACCGATACATGTTTGAAGCGATGGCTATATCAATTAACCCGATTTGATCATTACACACGGTATGCTTTTTACCAAAACATCACATAAATATGTGTAACTATCATGCACTCATAAAATTTTTAAAATAGAAATAAAAGAAAATAAAGAAGCAGGCTTTTGAAAAATTGGGTGTTGGTAAAATTTTAGCCTGGGCCATTTTAGTGTGACTTCTATAACTCAGTAACAGAAAGACAAACAACCCAATATTTTTAAATGGGCAAAACACCCGAATAAACATTTCTCAAAAGAAGATATATACATGCCAACTCGCACATGAAAAAAATGCTCAACATCACTAATCATTAGGGAAATACAAATCAGAAGTTCGATGAGATAGATCTCACACCCATTAGGACGGCCACTAACAAAAATACAGAAAGTCTTGGTGAGGATGTGAAGAAATTGGAGCATTGTTGTAACCTGTTTGTTGGTGGGAGTGTAAAATAGTACAGTAGCTGAAGAAAAATACTACGGCAGTTCTTCAAAAAATTAAAAACAAATTGACCATAGGATCAATTCCTTTCCTGAGTATATAGTCAAAAGAAATGAAAGCAAGTAAATTATTACAAATAAATTTTAACAAGTAGGCAAACTGACAAACATAGAACCCACGAATAATGAGGTCTGACTGCACTTCTAAGTCTTAGGTTTGGCTTTTCCATCTTAAATTTCTTCCCATTTAGACAAAATAGGCCTGGTGAAAAAGCTGCAAACAAATTTCATGACTCATGGCAAGGTGTTAGCTAAACTAAACTAGCTTCGTGAAAGCTCACTTTCTGTTAGGGTAGCAGTTTACAACTTGTTCTCTGTTAACATTTATATTTGGACCCTTCGCTCTGTCTCTGTTGATTTCTTTTCTCCTATCCTCAGGGAGAACGTCACAGAACACTTGAAATGTTAACAGTTTGTTTGTCATTCAAGAATGAATCTATCTGGGCACTTTTTCAAATACGAGAACAAAACCAGCAAGAATATATGCTTGGAAGCAGAAGGAAGAAGAATATGATCCTCCAGTGAACTCAGAGCATGGATTCTCAAAGGCACACTCCCTTGAATGAGTTGAAAAGAGGACTTTTTCCATTTGCCAGGGAAGTGTATAGGGTGCAAGGTCACCCTGAAAAACAAGGGCTAACGGTAAACCTGTCTGTATTTCAAGCCTTCAGTCCAGCAGTCAGAAAGCCTGGGTGTTCAAACAACAACATGCCTGGGATTTGTTTATTCCTGCAAGTCATGATGCCTGTGACCTGGCACTTGAGAACAGACTGTAACAGAGAGTCTACAGCTGAATTACTCAGATGGGTTCTGTCTGGGAGTAGCTTCTGTGCTGCTCGCTGGTTCCGGCCAGGAGGAATTAGGTTTCTATCAGGATGGCTTCGGTTTTGCACGGGCACCCTGAGCAGCGTTTTCTCAGTCCATTCTCAATAGGCGTTGGCAGAAGAAGCAATGACACCAGTTTTGGTGGCTCTCAGTGGACAGCAAGACCTGAGTAGTGACACTAACCTCCTCTTTTCCCTCCTCTAAGCCTCCCAACCTGACAGCAGGGGGGCAGCAGGAATGATCTGGACTGAATTCTGGATCCATATTCCAGGCTTGGCTAGAGATAAAATTATATTGTGAACTGGAGGGAAAACACAAATACTCTTTCTCCCCTACCTCCAAGCGCTAGCAGGAAGAGTACGGTAATTCTGTTCCTTCTTCTCTTGCCTTTCCTGGCCCCTAACCCAATAGAACTTTGTGGAACGGACAGGTGCAAAGATCGACTTAAATCTGTGTGGTTGGAGCTACAGAGGTGGAAAATCCATTCCCCACTCCCCCTCAGAGCTTCTAATTTTCCACTATTTCTCTGCATGGGAAACACTTTTAGCCAAGCTGCAAGTTTTGGCCACCTGTAAGCCTGCTGCTACTCATTTTTATTTCTATTCTTCCTTTCACTGTTCGGCTTCAGAGGCCAATCGTCTAGATCTGTGATCATCACCTCAGCATTGTTCTCTCCTTAACCCCCCAGGTAACTCCTGATCTTACGATTCTATGCAAATTGCATGTTTGAAAGTCACCAATAAGCCCTGCATCCCATATCAAAGCCACTGCTTAATTCGCATTTGTCTCAAAGTCCCACCTGCAGCCCTCCTAATATATGACACTGCTGATTGGACACTACCACGAGACATTTTCTGTTTCCTTGACTGTGTGTCTTCCTGGTTGCTTTCAGCCCTCTGCGTATTCTTTTGCTCTTCCACTGGTACATCTTCAAAGCAAGTAGCTATAACGACCACACAGTCTTTCTAAGTCTTACCCTTGTCATTCCACTTTTCCATTCTGTGTCATTCTCCATGCCTCATTGGTTTTTGAAAGTCTTATTTGTGACTGGGTGCAGTGGCTCACGCCCGTAATCCCAGCACTTGGGAGGCTGAGGCGAGAGAATTGCTTGAGCCCAGAAGTCCGAGACCAGTCTGGGCAACATAGCTGGACCTCGTTTCTACAAGAAAATAAAAAATTAGCCGGGAATGATGACACACACCTGTAGTCCCAGCTACTTGGGAGGTTAAGACAGGAGGGTCACCTGAGCCTAGGTGGTTGAGGCTGCGGTGAGCTGTGATCTTGCCACTGCAACATGTCTGGGCAACAGAGTGAGACCCCCAACTTGAAAACAACAACAACACAAATATTTGCTTCTTTCTTTGAATATCTCTTTAATCTGTTATCTCTGTAACTATCCAGGCTTTCTCTACCTGGGTTGTACCTTAAACATTACTGCCAGATTAATACAGCAAATTCTGCTTGCATTAAGCTACCCTTTCTACAAAATACGCAATGACTACATATATATATATATATATATATATATATATATATATTTATTTATTTATTTATTTAAGAGTGCAGTGGCATGATCCTAGCTCACTGCAGTCTCGAGCTCCTGGCTCAAGCGATCCTCCCACATAAGTCCCCCGCCCAGAGTATCTGGGAGACTGCAGGTGTGCCACCACACCAGCTAATTTTTAAATTTATATTCTGTAGAGACAGAGTCTAGCTGTGTTGCCCAGGCTGTTCTCAAACTCCTGGCCTCAAGCGCTCCTCCTGCCTCAGCCTCCTAAAGTGCTGGGATTACAGGTGAGCCACCGCACCCACAATCCACAGAATAAATTTCTAACCGAGTCTAGCATTCAAGGCCCTCCACAACTTGGCCCCCTTTTACCTATCCAAGCTTTTTTCTGTACCCAACACCTACCAGACCCCATCACAAACTATCTGTTCTGGACAAGTCAGTGTTCTTGCTCTCCCCAAAATATCCAAAATGATATCCAGAACTCCCTTTCAATGGACAGCACAGAAAGCCCTTGGTTTTCCCTAGGTCTTCCACTTAGCATTGCCACCAGCACTGTGACCCATGATTCCCAATCAACAGAGCAAGGCACATGCCACATCTCTACAGAGAGCATGCATTCGAAGTCCCCACACTTCAGGGTTAAGCGGATTCCACCAGGCACTATGACTCCAACCAAGCCAGAAAGCATGTGATGGGCAGGGCGTGGCAGGACAAGAAACGAAGGGTCCTCTGTGTTTGTGAGGCTGGCAACTGAATGGTGTTCCATTACAGAGGGTGGAGGAGGAAGACGAGGAAGGAAAAAGGAGAGCTTTTTGTTCTGCTCCCTAGTAAAACTACACACAGAACATGAGCTTTGTAAGCTGAACTCATTCAATTCTCCTCAGGGAAGCAGCTCACCAGATAAATGCCTCTGCGGATTGTCGGAATTACAGATGAGGAAACTGATCTGCTTTATTTCCAGCTTCGCAAAGGGAGTTGTTCACAAGCACATCCTAGGAAATAAACTGCATCTCCCTGATACTTTGCTGGAGAATCAATGGCCATTAATTTCCTATCACCTTAAGGGAAAATCTAGGGTCCAGGCATGAGAGGATGGGCCTGGCGAGGGGTCATGAACCTGTTTGCCAGGCATAGAGGGTAGACCTGACAGACTAACAGTGAGTCTTTCCTTTTGCGTACTCATCCCTGAGCTGATGCTAGGTACCCAAGTCCCCAATCAGATGATATAAATGATTTATACTTTAGCTATGATGTGAAGTCAACAGTCCCCGAAACTTGTGTTCTTCTGGAAGGCTCCCCTGAATTTCCATTCTCCTGTTTTCATTTTCTCACCTCTTTCCCCTTCTTTTTATCTTACGAAGTATTTCGAGTTGGGGATCTCACTCTGCCATCCAGGCTGGACTACAGTGGCACAATCATGGCTCACCACAGCCTGTTCTAGCCTCCCGAGTAGCTGGGACTACAGGTGCACCACCATGCACAACTAAGTTAAAATATTTTTTGTGTGTGTAGAGACGAGTTCTTGCTGTGTTGCCCAGGTTGGTCTCGAACTCCTGGGCTCAAGCAATCCATCCACCTTGGCCTCTCAAAGTGCTGGAATTATAGGCATGGGCCACCGAGCCCAGTCGCAGAGTACGTCTTATATCAACTCAGTCCTGGTTTCCTTTGCTGGTATTTTAGAATATAGTAGAAAATCTCTGATTTAGCTGTAAAGAAACAACTTGCTCTCTATTTGTTTATCACTCGTGGTGGGAATAGGTTTCCACGGACCACCCATGTCCTTACCACCTCCAGTAATGCCTTTATGTGTGCCCCACAACGTAAGTAGTAAGCAACCTTACAAAATGTGATTAGTTTTATATGTTTGTTTGTAAAGTCTGTTACTGAAATGCTGATGGCCTTTTCCTATGGTAACTATGTGACAGACCGGGTGCAGTGGCTCACACCTGTAATCCCAGCACTTTAGGAGGCTGAGGTGAGTGGATTGCCTGAGCCTACAGGTTTGAGACCGCCCGGGCAACTTGGTGAGACCTTGTCTCTACAATAAATCAAAAATTAGCTGGTCGTGGTAGTGCACGCCTGTAGTTCCGGATACTTGGAAGGCTGAGGCAGAAGGATCGTCGGAGCCCAGCAGGTCGACACTGGGGTGGCCGTGAGTGCGCCACTGCACTCCAACCTGGGCAACAGAGTGAAACTCCAACTCAAAAAAAAAATTAGCCAGGTGTGGTGGCACACACCTGTAGTTCCAGATACTTGGAAGGCTGAGGCAAAAGGATCACCTGAACCCAGTAGGTAACTGTGGTGGTTGTGACCATGCCACTGAACTTCAGTCTGGGCGATACAGTGTGACTCCAACTAAAAAAAAAAAAATCAAGCAAGCAAGAAAATGTGTATATGCACACAATGAAATGCTATTCAGTCTTTAAAAAAGAAGGAAATCCTCATTCATGACAACATGGATGAACCCAGAGGACATTAAATGAATAAGTTGAGCACAGAGAGACAATTTGCTGCATGTTCTTATGTATACATGAAATTTAAGACAACTCATAGAAGTGGCGAGCAGAACGGTGGTTACCAGAGGCTGGGAAGAGGGGAAAGGAAGATGTTGGCCAAAGGGTACAAAGTTTCAATAAAACGAAGAGAAACAATATTTGAGGTGGTGGATAGGTTAATTCTCTTGATTCAATCATTCCACATTGAATACTTATGGTGGGACCCCAAAAAACGCTAACTTATTTATTTAAAAATTGTGTATTTATTCTTGAAAAGGTGAAAAGCCAAAATGGAGTAACTTTAGTCAGAGTGGCAGCTATCTTAATATTGCTTAGCTTTGTTAAGCTTTTTCAACAGCTTACTACAGCCCTCCTTATAATCACTAAACAAGAAACAAAATCGGTTTCTTTTAGGTAGTTACTGATAATTGTCTTGTAACACCCCAAGCATGCTTTGTACGAATTACCCTTTTATCCAAAGTATTTGTCTTCCAGCCATAAAGGACCAAGCTGACCTAATCTACTGTGGTCAGCTCTTTGTGACCTAAGTGATACAGATCACCATCCCATCACCATGGTGACAGCTCCTGTGTTGTCTCATTCAAGAATGCTTACCTGCCCCCACTAAAAGGGAAGCTTTAAAAGCTTTAAACCTTAAGCATTCACTGTTAAGCATTCCAATCTTGAAGAGGTGAGTCCTCCCTTTTTCTCTGATCTACTTTCTAAATACACTTTTTCTGACCTACTCTTCCTGCAATTCTTTGCATCTTTTCCACGGCACTGGTTCACTGAAATAACATTAAGCAAGACTTTGAAGGTTCTTCCACAATTCCTTTAAAGACACCTGAAAAGGCAAGAAACTTCTGACACCCACTACAGCATGAATGAACCTGAGGATGTTATGTTCAGTAAAATACGCCCAGCATGAAAGGTCAGATATTGTATGATGTTAAGAATATGAAGTCCCTAGAGGAGTCAAATTTCCAGAGACAGAAAGTAAATGGTGGGTGCCCAGGGCTAAGGAGCCACTATTTGGGGAACAGAGCTCCAGTCTTGCAAGATGAAAAGGTCCTGGAGATGGATGCCGGTGATGGTGGGGCACAGTGGGAATGTCCTGAATGCCACTGGGCTGGGAGCTTAAACATGGTTAGGACGGTTAATTTTATGCTATGTGTATTTTACTAAAATTTTAAAAAGTCTGTCATGAGATTAAAAAAAAACTCTACTATTTTATGGAACTGGGAAGAAAAAGGTTACAGCATATAATTAAGATGACAATTTATGATCAGCGAGGAACATGCTTTCATCTTCACCTTTCAGTTGGTTATACTTGCTGTCTGCCCAGAATTAAGCAAATTTTTCTGTTGTTGTTTTTTTGAGTTGGAATCTCACTCTGTTGCCCAGACTGGAGTGCAGTGGCACGCTCCTGGCCACCACAGCCTCGACCTGCTGGGCTCTGGCAATCCTTCCGCCTCAGCCTTCCAAGTAGCCAGAACTACATGCGTGCGCTACCATGCCCGGATAATTTTTTGATTTATTGTAGCAATGAGGTCTCGTCAAGTTGCCCAGGCGGGTCTCGAACCCGCAGGTTCAGGCAATCTACTCACCTCGGCCTTCCAAAGTGCTGGGATTACAGGCTGAGCCACTGGGCCTGGCCAGAATTAAGCAACTTTCAAGACTAATTCCCTAATAACTCTAATTGAACAACCAAACCTTTTTCTTCAACTCTGCAATTAAATATGACTATTTTTAGCTGTAAAGATCACTTTAACCTTTAGAAAGAGCCAGAGCCAGCACTCTGTGCCAGAATGGAAAAACGGGGTGAGCCTCCAAGGACAACTGCAGGAATCCACAGGAAAGAGGGACCACACAATTAGTGTAATTAACATGAGACTGACTTCTCAGATAACCTTTGCAAAGACCCAGGTGACCACCAGGCTCCCCACAGCAATCACCTACTGATTAGGAAGAGGTGACTCCAGCCCCTGGGCTTCCAGATCAAATCTACTTTGAAATGGAAATATATATGTCCACCCCCTACCCGTACGCCATCCTCTGAAGGAGACAGTTGGAGCTTATAAGATGCTGCGCTCTCTGTGGGGTTACTCAGGATAAAGCTTTTCGTGATTCTAGGTTGAGTATCCCTTATCCAGAATGCTTGGAAGTAGAAGTGTTTTGGATTTTCAAGTTCTGGAATATTTGCATATGCATAATGAGATGTCTTGGGGATGGGACTCAGAGTTCATTTATTCTTCATGTATGTACACCTTACACACAGAGACTGAAGGTTATTTTATATGGTATTTTAAATAATCTTGTGCATGAAACGAAGTTTGTGTTAAGTACTTAGCAGCGGAACTTTCCACTCGTGGTGTCTGACTCAAACAGTTTTGAATTAGGGAGCATTTTGGGTTTCGGATTTTTGGGTTGAGATGCTCACGCTGTACTGACAGCTGTGAGTTCCTGTGCAGCTAGTGACGTTCCACTGACTGGCACTTACATCTGAGCCCTGAGTCATGTACACAGGCAAGTGCATTTCACATCACGTGTGACCTGGTTTGGGGTAAATCCAGATGTGTCCCATAAATGCCAGCCACACCTAATAAAACTGGTTTTAGAGTAGAGCTGTCTTTTTCTCAGTTCCATATAGGTGAGTGAAAGGACATAATATGGAGTCAGTATAGCCAATGAGCAGCCATTTTAACATTGCTTAGTTTTGTCATGCTTTCCTAGCAGTTCACTTTACCCTCTAATCACTAGCCAAGGACAGAATTGGTTTCTCAGAGGCAGCTATCGATAATTGTCTTACAACCCCCTCCCCAGCTTGTTTTGTAAACAAGTTAACCTAATCAGCCCTTCATGACACAGACAGACCCCTTCACTATGGCAGCAGTCATGTGATAACCTAGCCATCTGCCTACCGTCCATCACCTGACAACAGTACCTGCACTTACCTGCCTCTCTGTGATGATGGCATGAAGCAGATCACCACCCAATCACCTTGACGATCTTCCCCCATCAAAGGGAAAGTTGAAAGGATTCGACTCTGAGCAGTCATTTGCCATTGCTTTGTTAAACTCTGGTGTGTCTTTGAGCTACGGCTACCATGTTTTCTTAGCTTTGGCCCCCTCCCCTACCTTGGGAAGGCAAATCTCCTCTCTCTCCCTCTAACTTACTTTCTAAATGAGCTATATTTTCCAATCTAACTGCTGTGCAATTCTTTGCATCTTTTGTGTGGCTCAGGATCACAGACAACCCCCAGCAAGTCTGACCTAACAGTGAGAGAGTTGGGATGCGGGGCAGGAGCTGGGACCCACTTCCTGACCCCAGAGGCTCTCGATCTTGGCTCAGGGGCTTGGGACCGTCTCTCTGTGCTCAAAGCTGGTCGGTCCCACCAGGTGACACTTCATGGGTCTCCACGGGTCGTCTTATGTGGCCTCAAAAGGCAGCAAATAGGGAGTACGACAATGAGCTGCTTCACCTTAGGGACACAGTCGAGGTTGGTAACCTGAACCCGAAATGCCAGTCACTAAATCTCTTGCCAGTGGCTCACTGCTGGTTCACGTGTCAGCTCTACATGGAACCCCAAACAGAACAAGACCTCTAAAATGGGAACACTGTTATGCTAGAGGGACTTTAACTTTTTTTTTTTTAGAGAGGATCAGCCAAGTATCCTAGAAATAATAACATTACAGTGACCATTTACAAACATACACGAATCTTGATGGAATCTGGACCTGGGAATGCCAGTGCCACTATCTGCTAGATAGATTCTTGAGAACACTAATCCAGCTGTCACCGAGACATGAGCCAAGAGTTCGTTAAGCAGTGGCCATTGACCCTACTCCTTGGGCTTGTTGACGTTGTTGGAAAGAGGACAGGAGAGAAGGGATGGACGAAGATGAGACAAACTAGCCCAAAGGAAGCCTCACCTGAGACGCTCCTTGCTGGCCAGAGGAGGGGCAGAATATGGCTGAGTGTTGGGGGTTTGCCTCCTATCTAGTTCCAGCCTCCCTGGGCTGGCCTCCCTCAGAGGTTCTCCTGAGTAGCAGGTGAGAACAGGCTTGGGGACATCGGTACAAATCAGCAAAGGCCCACCTGCCTCTGGGCACCTTCCTGCGGGGCAGGGAGGCAGCTGTGCTTACCCCCTTGGAATTCCCGCGTTGCAAGCACCAGCACAAGAACATCCCCAGCCCACCTTCTGGCATCTACTCTCTTGGGAAATAAACACAGAGCAGTGGCTGCCACTGAGGGTCTGCAAAAGCCATGGAGCCGGTGAGGGAATGGGGTGGGGGCTGGGGGGCAGGATGGGGTCCTGCCCTGCTCTCTGCTCACTCACTTCTCAGGTTTCAGGTCTCGGTAGATGATCCCCAGGCCGTGCAGGTGGTCCAGTGCCAAGGCCAGTTCAGCCAGGTAGAACTTGACGTCTTCCTCTGTGAACATGACCTAGGGAGAAGAAGGACAAACCTTGGGCCTTACTTTGTGGCGGGTGTGTTTTAAAGAACTCTGCCAAAGATGTCAGACAATGCGCATGGGGTGGGCTTGCTCTGCAGGACACCATGGGCCCACAGTGCTTAGAACCAGATGTGTTTTGGAATTTCAAATTTTGGAATATATTGGGGGCTGCGCGGGTATCACCTGTACCTTCCAGGGTGGGAGCGAGAGACTGTGAGCTAGTGTTTCAGCTGTTACCAGGACCAACCCTGGACTCCATCGCCCATGTGGGCAGGGGCCAAAGGAACCCATAGGTCCAGAGCCTCACGGGAGGCTGGGGGGGCCGGCTTTCTCACACTCATTAAGGATGCAGGTTGCTTGTGTGTGCAACTTGTGCAACTTCTTCAAAACCAGCCCACAAACACTCACCAGACACACACCCCACACACATCACATATACCACATTCCACATACACACATCACACATACATCAGACATACTACATACCACAGTCATCACACACACACACATCACACAGCACACATACACACATCAGACATACCACACACCACACACATCAGACACATCTATCACACAGAGCACACATACACAAACCACAGACACATCATATACCACACTCCACACACAACATGCCAAAACACAGAGACCACACACACCACATGGCACACACACCATGCACCCCACACACACATCACACACCACACATGCTGTGTGTTGACACTCATACACAAGCACGTATACACACACCACACATCACAGGTGCATGAGCTTGCACACGCTCAAACACGCTCACACTGCCCCGCTGCCCTCCACCCCTCCCACCCCCGGCTCCTGGCTGGCCCAGTTCACCTCCTTGGAGAGCCGGGTGAAGAGGTCGCCCCCACGCAGGAAGTCCAGGATCAAGTACAGCTTCCCCTCCGTCTGGAAGGCTGTGGGAGAAAGGCATGAGCCAGGCAGGGCTGCACCCCACTGAGCGTCCTCTTCTGAGATCCGACTCAGGCTTCTGCGCTCCAAGCCAGCTCCCTTGGCTCCGCAGACTGTCTACTCCATGGACCGGAGTCCCTGGAGAGCCCGCCAGGGCCCTAGGGGCCAGCTCGCGGCACAGCCAGCAGGATGACACTAGAAGTGCTGTGTCTCACTCTGTTGTGGGCTTGTGACTGCTTCTTTTTTCTTCCCTCCTTCATTCTCCCTCTCTTTCTGAGTCAGGGTCTCACTCTGTCACCCAGACTGGAGTGCAGTGGCATGATCACGGTTCAACGCAGCCTCAACCTCCTGGACTGAGGTAATCCTTCCTTCTCCACCTCCCAAGTAGCTGGGATTACAGACATGCACCACGAGGCCAGGCTAATTTTTTTTTCGTACAGATGAGGGCTCACTATATTGCCTAGGCTGGTCTCAAACCCCTGGGCTCAAGCGATCCTCTGACCTCAGCCTCCCAAAGTGCTGGGATTACAGGTGCGTGCCACCACGCATGGCTCCTTCCTTTCCTTTTGAATCACAAAGGGAGATGAAAAATACCCAGGCAGGAAAAGTATTGTCTATTCAAATGTGCTCTCATTATGGCCACTGTTCACACTGGTCTTTGGTTACTACCAAGTCTGATTTGTCACGTGTTGCGTGTGTGCATGAAGATGGCTCCGATGTGTTGGAAGAATGTCTCCTTTCCCTCCTGTAGAACTGCATCCTTACAGCTCAGGGCCCCAGGGAATCGACCACTTGACTTCTCTATCATGGCAGTGTTGGCTGGTCAGCCCGGCCGTGTCCATCACGACAGGGGGGCTTCTGTCCTGGGTCTGGCCACTGTGCAATTCGGTTACAAGTTTGTGGTTTTGTTTCAGGCCAAAGACATGCAGCTCTTGTCCACACTTGGTGAGGGCAACCTCAGCCAAGGGGACGGATGAGTTGGTGAGGACCAAGAGAAACCAGTCACTGGCGCTGATGTGATGGTGGCCTGCTCAGTGATATGAGGACCTAGCACTTGCATCTATTTTATACACATAGGAAGTGTGGTTGGAAGGGGGCTCTGATATCCCTGCACACTTGAAAACTTTATTTGCTAGAAGTAAATGTTAGAACCTTTATAAATGCTGGGGTTTTAGAGACACAGCCTCTAGCTAGAAGGCCACTTGAGAACTGTGTAAACTGGTGTGGATTAAATGGACTATCCTGGGCCTTGATGGACAGATGGAGATCCTGTGTCAACCACAGAGGTATTGCAGAGAGACTGTTTAAAACTAAAAAAATAAAATAAATAAATCCAAGACTGGCCTGGTGCGTTGGCTCACATTGTAATGCCAGTACTTTGGGAGGCTAAGGTGGGAGGATCGTCTGAGCCAGGAGTTTGAGACCCGCTACAACAACATAATGAGACCTCATTTCTATTAAAAAAAGAAAAATACAAACACACAAACACACACACAAAATTAACCGAATGAGGTGCTGCCTATAGTCCCAGCAACTCGGGAGGCAGAGGCAGAAAGTTTGCCTGAGCAGCCTGGGGGACAAAGTGAGACTCTGACTCAAAACAAAAACAAAACAAAACAAAAACCTCTCTGTAGGATCTCTAGTTCTTTATTTCTTGAGGAAAACTCCCCGGGAATCAATCTAAAGGACAGTAGGATTAGACTTGGCTAGCACCTCAGAGGCAGTGTGACAGCCTCTTGGCCCCTCGGCTGTAAGGTGGCGACTGTCAGGGAGCTGCCTCAGCCTAGGAGTCCCAGGGATGCCTGACTTGGCACGCCTCCTCACCCTCGCCTTTGGGCCTGTGTCATGCCTTTGCTTCGTATTTACGTGAATTTCACCAGCAGTCTTTCCTAAACATACCCTTCTTTTGCAACCAATACAAGGTGCAAGCGTTGCTGTTATTCTTTTCTGAACTTTACTCAAATTATTACGTGAGCAGCAAACTTTAGTGTAGTATAGCACAACACTGGGAGTCACCTTGTTATTAAATATTTTTAATTGGAAGATTTTGCTTATTGCTTTCTGTTGAGATAATAAGGCAGAAAGCAAGCTAAGAGAAGCATGGAGGAGCAGACATGTGGCTGTTGGTCAGTTATTAGATCTAGGCCTCAAAAAACGGACAGAAGGACCGACCTTGGATGGAGGTGCTGAGGGTCCAATGAGCAACTGTCTTTAAATTGCTTGAGACATAGTAGTCACGTAACACTGGTTGTGCTGCCATTTCTGGTTTAAAGTATTGGGTCACCAAGCTCTTTTTTTCCCCTATAACAGCACAGAAATGTCATAGATTTACCCTGATCAAAGTTAAGAGACCCTTTTGCTAAATTCTCAGTGATGACACTTTACTTATCAGAAATAGCCCCACGTAAACTTAGGCCTTTGAGATGAAAACTAGGCACCCTGCTCTTTTGGAGAAAATGAACACAAATAAGATTAAGGGGTTGGGAGGTAAGACACCTTCACCCCTGGACAGGGCAGGACTCTGGTACACGGAGGATTTTTTTCCTCCTGATCTATTATTTTTCTCAATTTCCTTTGTCTGGAGATGGCTGCCCTGGGGTCTCTCAGAGGCGCCATTTTGACTCTATTTACCGTAATGAAGTTTTACAATGAAAGGGTGATTCACTTCTGCCAAGATGTCTCGCTCCATCTTCGACCTGACTCGGTCCCGAACTGCAAAGCAGAAAGACAAAGACTCACAAGGGCAGGGGTCAAAGAGTTCTGAGGAACACTGGATATAAAATGCAAGATGCAACGAATGCACCCCAACCTCTTATCACAAAACTTTCCAGCATGTACACAACTTGAAGGAGTTGCAGAATGATCCCAGATTTAACAACTCGTTAGATTTTAACATATTTGCTTTCTCTCTCCCTCTCTTCTTATGCCAAAAACATGGAAAACACATTGTAGACAGCATGACACTTCACCCATAGGCACACCTGTGTGTCCTTCTAAGAGTAAGGGCGATCTCTTACATAATTCAAACGCCGTCATCACACCCAAGAAAATCAGTCGTCCAGCCTGGCTCAGTGGCTCACACCTGTAATCTCAGCACTTTGAGAGGCGGAGACGAGAGGATTGCCTGAGCCCACAAGTATAAGACCAGCCTGAGCAACATGGCGAGACCTTGTCTCTACAACAAATCAAAAAATTAGCCAGGCATGGTGGCACATGCCTATAGTTCCAGCTACTTGGAAGGCAGAGGTGGAAGGATTGCCTGAGTCCAGCAGGTCGAGGCTGCGGTGGCTGTGAGCGTGCCACTGCACTCCAGCCTGGGCAACAGAGTGAGACTCTGACTCAAAAAAAAAAAAAAGAAAGAAAGAATGG
>CAUYQG010195577.1:0-13208 GCA_963574415.1 Tarsius wallacei
AAGATGAGGTCTCGCCAAGTTGCCCAGGTGGGTCTCGAGCCCGCGGGCTCAGGCAATCCACTCACCTCAGCCTCCCAAAGCGCGGGATTACAGGCTGAGCCACCGAGCCCGGCAGATTGTTATTGTTTATTTGAGACAGGATCTTGCTCTGTTGTCCAGGCTGGAGTGCAGTGGTGCAATCATGACTCACTGCAACTTCCAATTCCTGGGTTTAAGTGATCCTCCCATCTCAGCCTCCCAAAGTGCTGGAACTGCAAACATGAACCATTACATCTAGCCTTATTAATATTATTATTTTAATTGACACATAATTGTACATATTTATAAGGAACAGTGTGATATTTTGATACATGTATACAATGTGAAATAATCAAATCAGGATAATTACCACATCTACCACTTCAAACATTTATCATTTTTTAATGTTGAGAACATTCAGAACCGTGATTCTAGCTATATGAAAATTGTTTATTACAGTCGCTCTATACTGAACAGCCAGACTTTCTAAAGTAACAACCTGCGCCCACTCTCCAATAAACTGTGTTCCTATGCCATCCTTATTGTCTTCATAGCATTTATCAGAGTCTGAAATTATTTTATTTGTTATTTGCTGTTTTATACACTTTTGGTCCCCACTGGAAGAGGAGTTTGGTGAGATGAAGAACCTTTCTTGCTTGCCCGTCCTAGTATCCCCATCACCAAAAAGATGTTCTTGAAAAACATTTGTTGACTGCATGAATGAACGCCAGGTGTGAGGCCAGGTATTTTTCCCATCATGCTTTATTATTCTCCCTCCAGTTCCATGAATTGAGGACTCTTTTCATCCCCATTTTATGGGAGAGGAAGCAGAGGGACTGAGTGTACAAATGGACAATGGCTCTGCCATATGTGTATGACAACAGAACTCCGACCTTGTACCTTTGCAGCTACCAGCCGGGAACTAAACCACAACCTCTGTGGAAATTGGCCCAGTATGGTCAGGACTTGGTCAGCAGACTGACAGCTTCCCTAATTTTTGCTCTAGCTTCCAACTTAAGACCAGCCAGAGAAAGTCAAATATGTACCCCTCACCAAGCACATAGAATGACTTTCTAGAAGCATGAGCCCACTTCCGGGTTCTGAGACCAGCAGCCTCCCATCAGGGCATACCTGAAGGCTTCACTTTAAAAAAAAAATTCTAAAGCTTTCTCATTCCACTGTCTGCCTATGAGTCTATGTCAAATGCAAGTCATGGTGGCTGACTCTATTACCAAGCAAGCTCTGAATACATAGCCTCTGCTTGTTCATTTTTGGGTGGTCTTCTTTTATGTCCACAAAACCAAGGCAGTTTTTGAGGGCCTAGTGATGTGTCCAGGGAGGAGCAGGAGTGGCTTGAGGCTTGTGTGTCTGATCCCAGAGGCCCCTTTTCAGTCACGATGCAGTGTTTTATTTCAAAAAGATTCCTCTCTTTCTCTGTCCCAATTATGGAGCCAGTGGTTTGGTCTCAGAAATGTCGGAAGTGAGAGAACACAGGAAGGGCATCCCTGAAGGCAACCGAGAGGAGGAACAAGGGAGCCAAGGGCCCAGGATGGTGGCAGGTGTCTTGGCATAGGCCGCTCAGTCATAGAATCTTAACCTTCATCCTCACGTCAAGCTCTCTTCCTCATCCATTTAAAAAAAATGAGTGCTAAATGTTGAGAGTCAGACATTTGTCCGTGGGTTGGTATTTGTCTGAGACATGTATGACAATGAAGAGATGTGTGGGAAAGGAGCCATTAGCATTCCTGGTCATCCCAATGAAAGATAAGAAAATATTCATCAATAGCCATACCAGGTGCCAGTGGAAAATTTTAGTCTATGAGCAGGAGGTCTTCAGGGGCTCCATCTCCTCCTAAGAATGTCTTTCCAGAGTGCCCATTTGTTGTTACTGTTTTTAAAAAATAATATTTAATTATTTAAAAAAATATTTGTTTTTTTTGTTGTTGTTAGAGATGAGGTCCCTCTATGTTGCCCAGGCTGGACTCGAATTCCTGGGCTCAAAAGATCCTCCTGCCTCCGCTTCCCAAAGTGCTGGGATTACTGATGTGAACCACTGCACTCAGCCACAAGTGCACGTTTGCTATGGCATCAAGCAGAGACTGCCTGTCTCTTCCGTTACCAGTAGCCGATCCTCAATTCCTGCAGAGAGACCTCTGAAAAGCGCACCTGTTGGGGTTATCTGACTACTGCAAAGCATTTTCCTTTGGGGAGCTGCCCTTGCCTGGCTCCCAATCTTTGTGGTTGGGTTGGGCCCTGTCCGGTCTTCCCGTCTCAGCCTCAGGGATGAAGCATGGCCCAAACCTGGCGAATCAGCATATATATCATTCCCTGGCTTGCTTTGATGGGTTCAGGGATAGTGAAAGAGGAGACCTGGAGGTTGCTAAATGAAGGGTTTGGAGAAATCCGACAAAGAGGAATAGGAATGACCATGGGTAATTTGTGGATGAGAGGCATGCTTTTTCTTACATCTTACTGGATAGTCAACTATTAGTTCAGTCACCCAGATGATCAGTTTGGCTATTCTTTCTGGTAGGTTGTTTAATCTTTGACTTGTCTGGATTCTCAGGGCATATTTGCATGGCGCAGGACTGAGGTATGGGTAAAACTCAGTAGATGTTAGCTGGACGCACGGGTGGAGGCTGGTGTCAATGCCTGTGCACCACGCCTGCGCGTCGGGCAGGGCTCATCACATGGAGGGTGGCTGCTACTCAGGGTTTGGTCACTTTAGGAGTTAAACCAGCCCAGGTGTATGGCTGATTGGGTGGGAAGAGACAACACCAGGGAAAATTTCAAAACCATGCTATTTGTAGGAAAACACGCTATCAAAATGATGATATTTAATAGTAATTGAATAAAAAGGAAGAAAAAGATTAAATATGAAATAAAAAAGTGAAGTGAAATGTAAAGAACTCCCACACCTAGGTACGTATTGCAGCTTTCTCCTTGATGCTATTGACCCCAAACTTAGACTGCTATTATCACAGATTGGAGTTTAAATGTTACTTTGACTTATGTTCTAGAACAATACTTCTCAAAGTCTGATCTGTGAGCCACCTACATTGGGTAAAATGGGGATGGGGCCAGACTCTCCAATTAATTAAGTAATTAATTAATTAATGATAGGGTCTTCCTCTGTCACCCAGGCTGGTGTGCAGTGGCATGATCGTAGCTGACTGCAGCCTCCAATTCCTGGGAGAGAGTGGTCTTCCTGCATCAGCCTCTCGTGTAGCTGGGCCTATAGGTGTGCAACACTACACCAGGTTAATTTTTTTCTTCTTAAAGAGCTGGAGTCTCCCTATATTGCCCAGACAGATTTTGAACTCCTAGCCTCAAGCAATCCTCCCACTTCGACCTCCCAAAGTGCTTGGATTACATGCATGAGTCATGGCTTCTGGCTGAGAACCTCCATTTTATTTTATTTATTTATTTTGAAGATATAGGGTACAATTCAGGATCAGGTATACAAGTGGTCATCGTACGAGTAAAGTTTGGGCCTCCCTTTGGTCTGAACTTTGCCTGGTTTGAGACCAGGTACCCTTCTTGATGTTGTGTCCTTCCCCCCACCCATCCTGACAGTATCGCACTACTGCCAATCCCTGTCTTATAGTATTATGGTAAATGAGAACCTCTATATTAAACAAAATCCTAGGTGGGCTTATGCACACGAATGTTAGAGGCAAGTATCCTAAATTCATAGGTGTTACGGGACATTCTTCTTCTGGGCCAGACCCATCTGGACTTGGTGTGACTGCGTTATCAAGGGGAAAGGGTGGAGGAGAAAGACTGGAACACAATAAATCTTAGAACAAGGTGAGCAGAGATAAGCTCAGAAAGTAGGGTGCTATGGGAAAGCGTGAAAAGTGAGATAAATTCTGCCTCAAAGGAGTCTAGTGAGTATTAAAGAAGAAGGGTGGATTTGGAGCAAGATTACAGGATATTGAGGTCCCATGGCTTGGAAAAGGAGTCCCAAAGGAATGAAAAGGGGAATAATTATGTAGCCCAGGCGGAAAGAAATATAGTTACCGCAGCCCGCTCCATAGTCTGGGAAATAGCTTGAGGGAGGGATGATGATGAAAACAAACAAGCATGAGGTGTGTTTTAAGAACATAATCTGTAGCATTACAAACATGAAAAATAAGGGAATAAAGCTGGAATTATGGTCAGGAACAGCGGATCATGCTGGTAATAGAAAGTCATTTCTCAAATGCACAACACAACATTTACTATTTGAACCATTTGTAAGTGTACAGCTCAGTGGCATTAAGAGCATTCATGTTGTTGTGCAACCATCACCACCATCCATCTCCAGAACATTCTCATCCTCCCCACCTGAAACTCTGCGCCCGTTAAACTGCATTCACCATTCTCTCTCCTCCCAGGCTCTGGTCATTCTATTTTCTGTCTCTATGAATTTGACCATTCTAGGTACCTCATATACGTGAATCACACATTTGCCCTTTTGTGACTGACTTGTTTCACTTTTCTTTATTTTTATTATTTATTTTTAGCGAATTTTTACATATTTTATTTTAAAGATGTGCGGTACAATTCAGAATTAGGTATGTAAGTGAACACTGTACAGGTAAAGTTTGGGCCTCCCTTTGGTCCCCACTTTCCCTGGTTTGAGATCAGGTACCCTTTTTGATGTTATGTGTCCCCCCCTGCACCCCAGTAGTATCCCACTACTCTCAATTCCTTTCTTATAGTATTGTGGTAAATGTTCAGGGTCTGCTTATGAGTGAGAACATGTGGTACTCAGTTTTTTGATTCTCTGATAGATCACTGAGTATGATAGACTCGAAATCCATCCAAGTTGCTGCGAAGTCTGCATGTTTGACCTTCTTTATGGCTGAGTAATATTCCATCGTGTATGTGTACCACGTTTTCATCCATGTGGTAGCATGTATCTGAATTTCCTTCCTTTTTCGGCTAAATAATGTTCCATTGTGCGTAGAGACCACATTTTGTTCACCCATTTATCCACAGATGGGCACTGGTTTCTCATTTACTGTTTTTGAACAAGGACTGTTATGTCTGGGCATTGATGGAGAAAAGATATGGGGAAAGGTATTTAGAATGCAGGGGAGGCAGTGCATTCTAGATGACGAGCCAGTGGTCTCGCTAACCAGAAGACATAAACAGATTTAATAGATTCTTCTATCAACTCGTGGTGAATGCAAGGCTGCTGCGTTGAAAGACCTCTGCGATTGATTAGCAATACTTTCTGTGCTCGTGGAGGGAGGGAGGAAGGAGTGACAACTGCCAGGTGTTGGCACCCCTGGTCTAAATTCTTTGAACTGGGACTGGTTTCTAGCCTCACTGGGTAAGGAGCTAGCATCTCCAGCTTTTAAACCAGAGCCAGGGGAGGAGCTGAACAGAGTCTGAAGGGTCATTCCCAGCTTCAGATTATAGCTCTGGTTTAACAGGCTTGAACAATTCAGCCTCCGCCCTTGGCAATGTCTCCAAAGGAAGGATCAATAATTTTTTATTTTGTTTTCTTTTTCCTCTGCTGAATCATCAGTGGTGAGAACAGAACAGCCCTGAAATTCTTGATCCCAGGAATCTGTGTGAGTCCCTCCTTCAGAAAAATAGGCATCTGCTAGTTGAACCAAAACTCATAGCAAAGTGAATTTTCAGGGATTGGGTGCTTTTGAAAAGAAGAGAGTCTGTCCCTTGTGCCTATGACCCTGGACCTGACACCTATGTGAACTCGTTAATACATTGGGAATGGGCTTTTCTTGTTTTTTTTTTTTTTACCTGCCTAGCCCTCCTTTCGTCTTCTTCTGCTGTAACAACCCCTTGTTTTTCCCCAGGAAAAGCACGGCTGTCCTGTTTTCTGTGGCCTCAGTGGAGCTTTCAATAATGGTGCCTGTCAGGTATGTGGCTGATTGGGTGGGAAGAGACAACACCAGGGAAAATTTCAAAACCATGGTATTTGTAGGAAAACACGCTATCAAATGATGATATTTAATAGTAATTGAATAAAAAGGAAGAAAAAGATTAAATATGGAATAAAAAAATGAAGTGAAATGTAAAGAACTCCCACACCTAGGTACGTATTGCAGCTTTCTCCTTAATGCTATTGACCCCAAACTTAGACCACAGGCATGGTCCCAGGATGAAGACTGGTCAGCCAGAGCTTTCTACACCCCTGGCCTCAGAGAGGGTGATTTAGGAAGAGCACCAAGTCTCAAGCATGACATTTGTGAGTTCATACCCGCACATGGCAAAAGTAGGAATCTTTCATTCAGATCAAGGATTGGCAAACTTTTTCTGTAAAGGGCCAGATGGTAAATGTTTTAGACTTTTCAGGCAGTACAGTCTCCATGGCAGTGACTCAACCCTGCTGTTGTGCAAACGTAGCCATAGAATGTACATAAATGAGTGGGTGTGGCTGTGTTCCAATAAAACTTTATTAACAAAAACAGGAAGTGGGCTGAATAACCAACCCTTACGTTAAATTAAAACCACTGGGGTGCAGAAATATAGGACCCATCTTGTGAAGAGGGCTATCTTAAAATTAACTCAGAGGAAAACAGAATTAAAATTCAGAGAGAATGAGCTTTAATAATAGTCAGCAACCCTTGGACAGGCTAGTTATGTCACCCAATATTACCCTTTATTGCTGAAGATAATTTGATATGGGCTTTTGTCTTTAAAGAGAATCCTGGCTCATAGGGACCCTCTCTAGCCATCTGCTCTTGCAGTGTTTATCTCATAAGATGCCTGAACTGGAAAGGCCCATCCACAACTCGTGAAGCAGGAAGAAAAAAGGGACTTTCCAAAGTCCCAACTCAGAGGACTCCACTGAGCCTGCCTGCTGGTCAGAAGCAGGGATCCTGAGCCTGCCTACCCGTACCCAACCCGAGCCCCACACAGTATTTCAACAACTTATTGAACACCTAATATTTTCCAGGTCCTATGCCTTGATCTAGGAGGAAGAGAAGAACAGATACTGTTGCATTGTATAGTCCATCCCAGAGTATGTGCTGTTTTCCACATTTCATGCCATCCTTACAACAGCCTGAGAAACAGGAGTGTTATCCTCATTTTGCACATAAGGACCCATCAGCGGTAGAATTCAGGAGAGCTAAGTGATTTGCTCAAAGTAACCTGGATAGAAAGTGAAGAAACTAGGATGAAAACCCAGATCTAGGAGGTTTCAAAATCCAGTTTTTTTTTTTTTACCCAGTACCATTGCTGTCTTCCCTAACAAGGGGCCAAGAATGGGAGCTTCAGTCCCTGTCATAGAAGCAGCATGTTTCTAATAAGCCTGCACATAACACCAATCAGGAATAGAATGAAGGAAAGCCAATGGCGTCTGTCACCTGGTTCACCTGGAACGTTGTAAGCAAACATGGGCCTGTTAGCTGTAAATACAGACTGCAGCCATTCTTAAGTAAATTGGTAGTGTTGTATTAGAAAATCTCTCTCTGCAAAATGCTAACAATGCAGTGGTGCTTAAATTTTATGTGTGCAAGGATTATGACTAGATACATAAAACGGGGAGAAAAAAGTCTGCAACTGACAAGAGTTAGGTACATAATTATTATTTTTTTCCCTTTCTCTCAGCCTCTTTCCCCAAGCAGTTCTGGAGTGGAAGAGTTTCCTTATGGAGAAAGTTAACAATAAAACTGCTGACTGTAAGCGGGCACACAGCACTCATACGGGGACTCTGAGGAACTGGCGGGCGCTTCTTTTCTGGAGAAGAATCAAAGACTGTCAGCGGGAACATTGCAGCCTATTTAAAAATAGTGATGGCTCCTACAAAATGTACTGACATTCTGGATGTGGAAGGGGAGGCTCTGCTTCCCTTATGCTTGGGGTTGAAGCGGCTGCTGGAGAGTTCCTTGTAGGATATTGTGTGGCAGAGCCTGGGACCCAAGTTCAGGCCCTGGGACTGATGGGAGAGAAGAAGAGAAGAAAGAAAGAGAGTCTCTCTCTTTCTCTCACTCTCTCTGTCTGTCTGTCTGTCTCTCTCTCTCTCCTCTCTCTCCCCCTCCTCTCCCTATCTCTCCCTCCTCTCTCTTTGTGTCTCTGTCTCTCTCTCTCTCTATCCCTCTCTCTTTTCTTTCTTTTTAGCATACAATGGAGGACGAAGAGGCATATCAAAGGAAAATACAAGACAGCGACAGAGTTGGGAAGAAGAGTTAAAGGAAGAAAACAAACAAAGGGAAAAATAAGAGAGTTCAAGCCCGAGCCCTGAAGACAACTGAAAGAAGTATAGAGAGGTCTCAAGAGAGAAACAGACACCTCCACACACAGATACACACACACCCACACAGAAATATGTGTTCACATGAATGGCGACACCGAGAAAGTCAGAGAGACAGAGGGAGAGAGAGAAGATAGAGAACAGAGAGAGACAAGAGAAAAGGAGAGGGAGAGAGGGAGGGATGTAGGGGCAAGAAATGCAGGGGGAGTGCAAAGAGAAACGCATCTGTAGAGAGAAATGAAAAGGAGCCATTCTTAGTGACTTGGATTGTGACATTCAATCTGAGAAAAGAGGAAAATGAAAGCATTCGTTTGAGCTGTTGAAAACTTATGTGCCAGAGCTTCAGCTGAGTGGAAGGACCTTTGAACACTCACCAAGAGCCCGCTCATAGCCTGGAGATGCTTCGGTCTTCAGAGCACAGTGACATCTGAACCGGCATCCCGTCCAAGTTCCAAGAATCTGAACCCATTGTCCTGGCCAGTCGATTCCTCCAGCCGTGACCTGAGCCTTGCGAATGCCCCAAGGGACAGACGTCCTGGGGGTGCAGCGTGAGTCTGCACCAACCTGTTCAGGACTCCCTGGGATGTCCGGCAGTGCCCACATGTCAAGGGCACAACGAGACTGCACAGCCACACCCTGGCATGATGGCCTCTGGTGTGACTTCCATGCTTCCTTTGAATCAATATCCTGGTGTTCTAACCATGACTTGTGTGAACACTTTGGCCACATGGTAGCCTGAGAGGACACCAACAACGTCAGCACGCCACGCATGTCGTTACTTGGGTAGAAGAGGGTGTGGTGTGCATGTGCATGAAAAGCTTATCTTATTGTCTTATAAAGTAGATGCTGTCTTGGAGATTCCTCCATATTTGTTCATACAAATCTACACCATTATTGCTACTCGGTTTTCTATAGTTCCATTGCACTAACAGCACTGCAGCAAATATCCATACACGTGTGTCTCCAAGTGTATATGTCCGAGAATTTCTCTAAAAAATGAGAGGTAAAGTTATTGCGCCAAAGGGAGTAGAAGATATTGCCAAGTTAATTTTGGAGTCTCTTTGCTTGAGTCTTCTCATTGTTCCAGGAAGCAGCAGGGCAGGGGCTTTGAATGTGTTATCAAGAATTTTGCTAACATCTCCATGGTAGGCAGAGTAATTGTGATAGACAGAGTAATGACCACTATTCCCAAAGACATCCATGTTCAAATCCCTGGAGCCTGTGAACATGTTAGTTTACATGGCAGCGAGGAATTATGTTTACAGATGGAATTGATGTTGCTAATCAGATGACACTGAATGGAGAGATTATCCTGGATTATTGAGGTGAGTTTTTTTGTAATTGCAGGGCCCCTTGTACACGGAAGAGGGAAACAGAAGAGAGAGGAAATCAGAGCATGAGAAGACCTTGGCCTCTTGTTGAGAGGAAGGGGCGATAAGCCAGGAAATGTAGGTGGCTTCTAGAAGCTGGAAAAGGTAAGGGAATGAATTCTTCCCTAGAGACTCCAAAGGAACACACCCCTGCTGATGTTTTGATTTTAGCCCGGTGAGACAAATTTCAGACTCCGAAGTTGGAAGATAATAAATCTGTGTTGATAAGCCTCTAAGTTTGTAGTAATTTGTTATAGCAGCAATAGGAGACTAACACAGCCTTTGTCCAAAAATCTCTCTCACAGCCCAGAACAGATTGGAATCTATTTCTGAACATCGTTTTATGGAAATTATGGGTGGGAAGTGGGAGGAAGGTGAGCCTTACAGTGAGGCTGCTAGGGGCATTGAATTAGTGTAAACTATGTCAATATTTGCTGCAAATATTTTGACACCAAACCACAGTCACACTAAGGCTATGTGTTAATTACTGTTGAAGCCACCTCCTCTCACCCCAAGGATGCTACAAGGATGCATGAACAGGCACTGTGCTTTCAGAGTCCACTTGTGAGACAAGTGTTTGATGGGGAGATGAGGAACTCTTCTTAGATCACAAACACTGTAGTGCCCGGATCAGGAAGAGTATGGGGTTCCTTGGCGAATGAAGCATCCTTGTGTACAAGGTCACCCTGGTCAAACCCTCATTTTCATGACCAACTCCAAATGTCCTGTCTTATCAGGAACCCAGCAGGAGAATGAACAATAATGATATCGGGGTCACTCTTGACTGCTGCTTTGCAAAATCACCATCTCATCTCACTTCATCCTTCTCTCTCCTTGTCTTTCCGCCTTCTCCTCTGTTCTGCACACCCAGACTCTCTCATTCACTCACAAAAATTAAAAGGGACTAGCAAATGCCTAGGAAGCCTTGACACGCTCTCTCAGCATCAAACACTCTGGTTGGCCTGGTGTTGCTTGTGCCAGGGGCAATCAGCCCTGGAAGTTTGGAGCAGTTGTCTAACAGGAAGTTTTAGTCCTCACCATCTGTGGGCTGGGGCACTGCTGATGAGAATAATGTCAGGCAGCGTGTATCATCGTCAGATTCAGCAGAAAAAGAAAACACAATAAAGATATTTCCATTTGCAGAAATAAAAAGAGATCAGCTCGGGGCTATGAACTGGTACAGTATCTGAGCAAATCCAACAGGATAATTTTATCTTGAGGTAACAGGGAGTAGAGATGAAGAGTGTTAGCTCTGGAGTTGGGTCCAAATCCTAGCTCCACTCTACTGAGACTTAACTTGAATTCTAAGATTTGTTTTCTCCATCTTTGAAATGGGACACTCAGTTCTTAACCCATAGCATACAAGTAAATACTGATTTTTTAAAAAAGCCCCCTATATGTTCCATATTTTTCAGTTGAAGAAACTCTAGGTTTGTGACCTTGCGCAAATTGCTTTACTATGCCTCAGTTTTCCTAAATGTAAAATGAAAGTACCATTGGTACTTACCTCATAGAGTTGTGTGAATTTAATGAGTCAGTATGAGTGAGTCATGTACATTAGTGCTTGGCATACAATATGTGCCCAATGCACGTTAGATATGGTGATGAGGGTTGTCATCTATTCTCCTGCTTGCAAATGACAGAAACCCATTTGACTAAATTCATCTAGGGCAAAAGGTGGTGGTAGGTTATGGACTTGAGTAGCAAAATTATGGACAGATGAAAACACACACACACACACACACACACACACACACACACACGAGAGAGAGAGAGATTGATTCTCTTTCTCCCTCCCCATCTTAGCTTTTTCCTCTATGTTTGTCAATTTCTTTAAATTTTGTCTTTCTGAAAATGGCCTTCACTTGCCCTCATGGCCACCAGTGCTTCCACTGGGGAGGGCAGAATCATACTTCCAACTCCAGGAAGTAAAATCCTGGGAAAGAAGTGTGATTGCCTTGGCTTCCACCATGTTCCCACCCCTTGGATCAATCACTGCGGCCAGAGTGGGGAGGCACTATGATTGACTCAGCTTTACTCACATCACTGCTTGAGGTCCTATGATAGGCTCAGCTGCAATCACATGGCTTTTCTTGGAAATTGCATATATGGTTGGGAGGAAAGGAGTATTTTTCCAAAGTAAGGTGTTGGAGAGCCAAAGAGGAGATGTGTGTTATAGTAAAAAAAAAGAGGGGAGACTGAGGCAGGAAGATTGCTTGAACCCAGGAATTCAAGACCAGCCTAGGTAACATAGCAAGACCTTGTCTCAACGAAAAATCAAAATATTAGTCAGGGATGGTGGTGTGCAGTGGTAGTTCTAGCTACTTGGGAGGGTGAGGTGGGAGGATCACTTGAGCCCAGGAAGTTGAGGCTGCAGTGAGCTGTGGTCATGCAACTGCACTCCAGTCTGGGTGACAGAGTGAGACTCAAAAACAAACACATACAAAAATAAAGAGTCCACTGTATTTTTTTTCTGGCATACATCAGGTTCACTGCAAATCAGTCTTCATCCGCTAGCCCTAACCTCACGGATCATTGTGTGTAAAATGCTAATCTCATGCTACTACTAGTGAGGATGAAACAACATACTTTAGTAATTAACAGTGCAGGGACATAGTAGGTGCTTTGTAAATTCCTTTGTGCTTTCCCTTTCTATAGCCAGAGATACAGGAAGACCACCATATAAGTAGCTCAAAGCTTCCCGAGGAAATCTGCTTGAGAGCTGCCCCCCTGCAGGACCCCAGAAACTCGAAAGCAAATGTAACTTGAGGAACACCGCACTTACCACTTAGTAATTAGGCCGTGATTGTTGTTTATCTGTGCGCTGTACTGTAACTCCCTCTGCCTGGGGCTGCTGCTGAAGCTCGGAAAATACAATTTCCTCCAAACTAATTTAGTTTTAAGAGGAAAATGAAAGTTTAAGGTAGTTTAATGTTTCAGCAAAACCATAATGGCTGGGGAAGATTGGACCATGTGAACCAATAAAGAACCCTAATTCTGATAATAACTCAAGGCTTAACTCTTCCCCACATCAAAACCCATCCCGCTGCTGACACTTGGCACAAGACTTGTAGTCAGTGGATGGTTGAACAATCCTTCTTCTTTATTTTAATTCATTTATTTTTAGTAAGCAATGACACTTTTGACTTTAGTAGAGCCACAAAGATGCAGCTGCTAATATCATTTATGTAGCTCTATAGTTATACTCTAAGAGACAACCCCAGGATTTATTCATTTCCATTCACATGTTTTCCTCAGAACTAGGGTTCTCAGGATGAGTCCCATCCTTGGGCTGAACATGTAAGATAGTTGCTGAAAAGGCCCGAGCTAAAACATTTGCTCTAACATGTGAAACCTCTGGATGTCTCGGTTTTTCACTTACAAAATAGAGAAAATGAGAAAGACTTTGTAGGGTTGTAGTGAGAATTAAATGGGATAGTGACATTAGGCTCCTGGCCAATGAGACTGAGGGGAGAGGGGTGTGTGTGTGTGTGTGGGTGGGGGGGGGAGAGAGAGAGACAGAGACAGAGACAGATGGGGGAGAGAGAGATGGTGAGAGAGAGAGAGATGGAGATAGAAATGGAGAGGGAGAGGGAGATGGAGGG
>CAUYQG010195578.1:0-33648 GCA_963574415.1 Tarsius wallacei
TTGCCTGGGCAACATAGCAAGACCTCATCTCCACAGGAAAAAAAAATATTTTAAAAAATTAGCTGGGTGGCCAGGCGTGGTGGTTCAGCCTGTAATCCTAGTACTTTGGGAGGCGGAGGTGAGGGGATTGCCTGAGCCTGGCGTTCGAGAATAGTCTGGGCAACTTGGTGAGACCTCGTCTCTACAGTAAATCACAAAAACTAGCCAGGCATGGTGGTGTGTGCCTGTAGTTCCAGCTACTTGGAAGGCTGAGGTGGAAGGATCGCCTGAGCCCAGCAGGTCAAGGCTGCAATTGGCTGTGAGAGTGCTACTGCACTCCAGCCTGGGCAACAGAGTGAAACTCCGACTCAAAAAAAAGTCGGGCATGGTGGCTAATGCCTGTAATCTCAGAACCTTGGGAGGTGGAGGTAAGAGGATTGTCTGAGCCCAGGTATTCGAGACCAGCCTGGGCAACTTGGTGAGACCTCGTCTCTACAATAAATAATAACTTTTAAAAATTAGCTGGGCATGGTGGCGCATGCGTGTAGTTCCAGCTACTTAGAAGGCTGAGGCCGAAGGATCACCTGAGCCCAGCAGGTCAAAGCTGCGGTGGCCGTGAGTGTGCCACTGCACTCCAGCCTGGACAACAGAGTGAGACTCCAACTCAAAAAACAAAAACAAAAAACACACACAGAAAGAAAACTTCCTCTATAAAACTGAAAAAAGAGGACAACGACCTAGTCAAGGAACGCACTGACCTCTGAAGATGCTCATCTTGCAATTCATGTCATAGAATCCCAGAGACGCAGCCTCTGAGGAGGACCAGGGAGCCTCCAGGTTATTACAGAAGCCCCTCTGTAGATACCTTCTTGCAAAAAGAGCTACCCCATCTCTGGTTGAATACTTCTAGGATGGCCAATTCAATGTCATGTAAGGTTGTATTTTTTGCTTTTGATCAGTCTTTCTCTCTCTCCCCCACCCCCCAGAGTCAGCATCTCACTCTGTCGCCCAGGGTGCAGTACAGTGGCACAGCCATGGCTCACCGCAGCCTCAACCTCCTGAGTAACTGGGATTACATGTGCATGCCACCATGCCCAACGAATTTTTTGATTTTTTTTGTAGAGACAGAGTCTGGCTATGTTGCCCTGGCTGGTCTTGAACTTCTGGCCTCAAAGGATCCTTCTGCCTCGGCCTCACCAAGTGCTGAGATTATAAGCATGAGCCACTGCGCCCAGCCTCAGCTTCGCTCTTTCTAATGTTTACCCCAAATTCTTCCTGCAACTGTCTTCCACTAGCCTTTGGCATAGCACATTTCCCCAGTCGTCTCTCTGAGACTTGGCAGGAATTGGATTTTAATGGTTATCTACTGAGCAGGGTACTTTTCAGTCCTTGATAATAACCCTTTCTTCAGGCAAATCAATACTAGTAACAGTTTAAGGTTTTTAAAAAATTCACAAGACACCCATCTATGATGGTTTAATGGCATTTGTCATTCCCACCACAGTTTGTGATATGGAATTGTGAGGACAGTGGTGAACCCTGTACCCATCACAGCAGTGATATGTTCTGCGGCAGAAATCTATTTCTTAGCTTTGCATCTCAAGTCCGGTTCATTTCATCAACATGACTGAGTATCTTACTAGGCTATGGGAAGTACCAAGTCCAACGAGCTCGAGGGTGGTTTTCTCTTTCAGCTCTCAGTGTTTACAACCACATTCATGAGATGAAAATGTAAAGTAGCATGATTGAAACATTTTTTTGTTTTGTTTTGAGAGACAGGGTCTTGCTCTGTCACCCAGGCTGGAGTGCAATGGCACAATCACAGCTCACTGCAGTCTCGAACTCCTGGGCTCAAGGGATCCTCCTGCCTCAGCCTCCCGAGTAGCTGAGATTATAGGTGTGTGCCATCACATCTGGCTAATTTTTTGATTTTTATGTTGCCCAGGCTGGTCTCAAACTCCGGCATTCAAGCAATCTTCCCACCTTGGCCTCCCAAAGTGCTGGGATTACAGGCATGAGCCACCGTGTCTGGCAATTGATACTTTTAACAAAGTCATGGACAGGGTGAGGTGGGGGTATGCAGCTTAAATGACTGCTAGATAGTGTGGAAGCAGGGCCAGAACAGGACAAGGAGACACAAGTCTGAGGCGGTTCTCACTCTCAGGACTCTTTTCCCCTTGTCCCCACCCTGCCTCCACGGCCTCTCCTAGGTCTGGCATTCTGTGACTCAGTGCATAAAACGAATGCATGTGGTCTTAAAAATCACCACTGTGGAAGATTCACTTTTTTCCTCAGAAAATAAATAGTTTATTTTTCTTTATATTCATAGCAGATTATGCACAACCATCCAGAATCTTGCCTCTCTTGACAGAAAGCATATTCTTTATTGGTGCCAATAAAAAAGAAAGAAAGAAACACACTGGCTGTGATTAGGGGTCAGCAAGACTGAGGTAATCAGGTCCCAAACGTGACCCAAGGGTAAAAGGACTGTGGGTTACCTGGAGATTCCCTGCCCAGAAAGCAAGAGCTGGTGGACTGTGGTGATAAAGCCGCCCCGTCGCACAGACCTCTGGGCTTTCGTGCACTCAGGGCTGAGCTTGTGAACTTGGGCATAAGACATGGTGGTTAAAGCTTGAAGAAAAAAGCCTAAGAACAGAAACCGAAATAAGCATTTTAAAAAATTTATTTTATGCAATTTTTTTTTTAATAGAGATCGGGTCTTGCATGTTGCCCAGGCTGGTCTAGAACTCCTGACTTCAAGCGATCCTCATGCCTTGGCTTCTCAAAGTGCTGGGTTACAGAAGTGAGCCACCAGCCCAGCCCCTCATGACAGCATCTTGAAGAAATACCTTACCCTCTGCCTCGTGCTAGTGTCAATGTAAGAAAATACCTGAGATTTTAAAAACAACGGAACTCTGAATTGTGATCCAAAAAAGTAAACAAAACCAAAACCAACCTTGCTAGAGGTCCTTCTAAAAAGGGTCTAAAGCTTGTCAGCAAAAGCTGGACACAGGACTGGGCTTGATAACTGCACAGTTCTTTCTAGCCACTGGAACCTCCATTTATTTAAATGGCACTTGGAAGACAGGCATAAGATGGCATTTGGACAGATGCCACTTTCTGCAAGTAGAAAAGAATGAATCTTAGCTGTGTAGACAGAGTTTTGTGGGAGAAAAGCATAAGGACAATTCTAAACCCAGATTTTCTGTCTGATCTCTGGCTACAGAAAGTTTGATGAACAAAAGCAAGTTGAACACCATGTATGTGTTAAGGTCACTCTCAGCAATTTTACTTTCAATGACAAGCAGAGACCAGGAAAAGACAAGGAAATGAATTTAAGGTACTCAAGCCCCAAATATATGACTCTATTCCTATTTGTTTTTCTTTTTCCCTTCTCAACAAGTTGGAGAAAACACTAGAAACAACAGTCACGAGCTACACTAAGCATATTCTTCACAGGACCCAGACTGGACAAGGTGTGTTTCCCAGATGCTGAAAGGAGGTCTCCCACAATGGCGTGGGTACCCAACCCTTCAGGGCCTGTCTTCCTGCTTGGAGAGGTTACCTGGGAGTGACCGAAACTCTCTGACACCTGCCAGAGTAGTAAGATATTTGAAAAACCTATTATGAGCAGAAATATTTAGAGTTAGTCATTATTTTCTTTTCTTTTTTTTTTTTTTTTTTTAGTGGGAGTCTCACTCCATTGCCCAGGTTGGAGGTTGGAGTTCAGTGGCACACTCATGGCTACTCCAGCCTCAACCTGCTGGGCTCCAGCGATCCTTCTGCCTCAACAACCCATGTAGCTGGAACTGCAGGCACACGCTATCATGCCTGGCTAATTTTTGATTTATTGTAGAGACGAGGTCTCACCACGTTGCCTGGGCTGGTCTTGAACCCACGGGCTCAGGCAATACACTTACCTCAGCCTCCCAAAATGCTAGGATTACAGGCTGAGTCACCAAGCCTGGTCATCATTATTTTCTTAAACCTCTCAGTGGGTTAAGAGCAAATGACAATTTCCGGTACATTCATTTCTTTTTACTCTATTGAGGCAAGGTATAGTGTTTTAATCCTATTATTAATCTAGCCTGAAAAATATACTTCAGTGTCCAATGATTTGAAACTTCCTCTGAGATATAGGGAATTAAATGGATTTAAAACTTTAAAGAATATAACTATAAATGTGTGTGTGCATATACATATGGTATATAATGTTTGTTTCTTTCACCTGCCCACGGAGGACATCCTTTTTTTTATTTTTTTGAGTTGGAGTCTCACTCCGTTGCTAAGGCTGGAGGACAAGTACCTGGAACTACAGGCGTGCACTGCCACGCCTGGCTAATTTTTTGATTTATTGTAAAGATGAGGTCTTGCCAAGTTACCCAGGCCGGTAACAAACTTCCAGGCTCAGGCAATCCTCTTGCCTCTGCCTCCCAAATCCCTGGGATTACAAATGTGAGTCCCCATGCCCGGCTGAAAGCTTTACCTTCTTTTTTGCTTTTTGTTTTTTGAGTTGAAGTCTCACTCTGTCACCCAGGCTGGAGGGCAGTGGCACACTCCTGGCCACTGCAGCCTTGACCTGCTGGGTTCAGGTGATCCTTCCACCTCAGCCTTTCAAGTAGCTGAAACTACAGGCTCACACCACCGCACCCACATAATCTTTGATTTCTTGTAGAGACAAGGTTTTGCCAAGTTGCCCAGGCTGGTCTCTAACCTGTGGGCTCAGGCAATCCTCTCACCTCGGTCTCCCAGTGCGCCTGGCCTAGGAAGCTTCACTTTCAAACAATGCTTCTGCTATTCATGTGTTAGCAGCTGGTCTTGCGAATCACACCTAGGTTCTGCAGTGCCTTTTTTACTTTGATACATCTCTGAGGAATGGCGAATCTTCATCTTCTGAAGGTAGACTTAATTTTTAGAAAAAGACACAAACCATTTGTGGTCAAATCTGGGAGCTAATATAGAATAGACCAGTCACACAAGGCTACTTGGAGTCAAAAACATATTTTAGGCCAGACGTGATGACTCACACCTATAATCCCCACTACTTGGGAGGCTGAGGTGGGAAGCTCGCTTAAGGCCAGGAGTTCAAGATTAGCCTAGGCAACATAGTGAGACCCTATCTCCACAAAAACAAAAAAAATTAGCTGACTGTGGTTGTGCACACCTGCAGTCCCAGCTACTCAGGAGGATGAAGTGGGAGGATCACTCGAGGCCAGGAGGTGAAGGCTGCAGTAAGTCAAGATGGCACCACTGTACTCCAGCCTAAGCAACAGAGCAAGACCCTGTCTCTCTAAAAGAAAAAAAAAAATATAGATTTTAACTTGTGTTTTGTAAATTGGCCTTGAAAGCAGTTTTGAAGGAGGGGTTTCAGAACGTGTTTTGAGCTACAACGACACTTTCCAGGTTGCTACATATATTCTCTGAAGACGTCCACTCTGAAACCACCACTTGTTCCAATATAAAAGTTTTGAAGTGTTTATTCTAAAAGTCACCTCGATTGCACTGTGGTCAAACTTTGTATTCTTGAGTAATAGGAAATGGAAACCATTTCCCTTATCTCCAACTCTTTTCCTTAAAAATTGGGAGTGTGAAGAAATTACATAACAGTAATCTGTTACAAAATACAGACATATTTGCTTTATGATTCTAAAAGTTGATGCTCAAGGGAAATGGAATGGAACCAAGACATCTTAAGTCCTCTCTTAACCTCCCAAACATCTCAATTTCTCTTCAGATTCAATTCAAATATTTAGTACTGGGGAAATCCAAAGTAAAGAGTCCTTGGTGAATCATCTCGATCAAAGCATTGGCTCAAGTACTCGAAGGATCTTGGAAACAACAGGGGAGTGAGTACTTACAACATTTCCACTGCTGATCTGAAAAATCTTATCTGGAGAGAAGCCAAGGAAGAACTGAAGGCCTTACCGTCCAGCCAGTAAACCTCCTAAGAAAGTTCCAAGAATTCAGATATGCTGACTTCCTTTTCCTTTTTTTGAGTCGAGGTCTCATTTTGTTGCCCAGGATGGAGTGCAGTGATACGATCACGGCTACCGCAGCCTTGACATGCTGGGCTCAGGGGATCCTTCTACCTCAGTCTTCCAAGTAGCTGGGACTACCAGCGTGTGCTATCATGCCTGGCTTTTTAAAATTTATTGTAAAGACGAAGGCTCACCATGTTGCCCAGGCTGATCTTGAACTCCTGGGCTCAAGCATTCCTCTCACCTTGGCCTTCCAAAGTGCTGGGATTACAGGCGTGAGCCACCGTACCTGGCCTGTTGACTTCTCTTGTGGTCATGTACTTTGGGTCAAAGGTTGAGAAACAGAACTCCTGAGTTCCATTCCTCAAGTCCTCCCTGAGACGGCCCTGGGCTCTTAAGTCCCTCCAGATTTCTACTAACTCATTTGCCAATTCTTGCCCCTCCAACTTTCCAGTGAGCTTCTATTCCTGGGGAGAAGCCAGCAGCTTCAGATATCAGTCTGCAAAATTCATCTTTTTCCGATCAAGTCCTGTTGGCCACTTCCCAGCCAACATGGCCTCCAGGAGGAAGTGGCTGCCAGCTCTGTTTCCCAGTCCCCCGGTGTCTAGGAAATCATTCTGTACAAGCCTTTAAAGAACCACAGGCTTCTAAACTCTTATTAGTCTGTAAATTGGAGCCCTGAGCACATATTTACACTCCCTGGTAATTAATTGTTTGATAGCAGAGTTATTGCTAATTGTTTTATGATTTTGCAACTCTGTGTGGAGGCTTAAAATTGGTTCTCAGCCAAGATCAAAGAATCATGATGTGCCTTCAGGACATGTTGAGATAAGGAATTATCCTTGACTGGAAGGAGCCAGAGAGGGAAAGTCCAAAGGTTCTGGCTTGAAAGGGAACCAGCAAGGAAATACTCTTTGAGCACCTATGAGCCAGTCACTGTCATGTTGTCAAGTGGTGACCTACATTATTCTGTTAGATCCACTGCTCTAAGGGGGTCAGGGGCATCGTCTCCTTTCTAGCAGCTCAGAAAGTGGAAACTCAGAGAGGTTAAGAAACTGCACCAAGGCCAGCCGTGTTCCATGGGCCTGTAATGCCAGTACTTTGGGAGGCCAAGGCAGGAGGATTGCCTGAGCCCAGGCGTTCAAGACCAGCCTGGGCAACGTAGTGAGACCATGCGTCTACAAAAAATTTAAAAATTAGCCCATGTGGTGGTCCGCACCTGTTGTCCCAGCTACTTGGGAGACTGAGGCAGAAGGATTACGAGCCCAGGAGGTTGAGGCTGCGATGAGTTGTAATCGTACCACTGCACTTTAGCCTGGGCAACAGAGTGAGACCCCAACTCAAAAGAAAAGAAAGAAGCAACACCAAGTCACAGAACTAGTGAGTGGCAGAGCCTGAATTTTAACCCCAAGTCCAACCGTGCCTGGGAATCGTAGGAGAGGTCAGGGAGGAGAAGAACTGACTGGCGGAAGTGGACAGGAAGAACTTCCGCGGAGGGAAGCGGTATCTTGGGAGATCTGCTTTGAGAGAGGAGCCAAGGGAAGAAGGTGGAAAGTGAAGGAACTGGAGCCCCAAGTAACTTCCGCTCAGCCAGTATTTCATTCAACAAACATTTGCAATTCAAGCTGGAATGCAGTTCAGAGCCTTGTCTGCACAAAGGCACAGTTGTGGAAGCCGTGGTGAAAAGCTATTCGATGTGTGGATCATCCTGAAAACCCACCTATCAGGGGTGTGGAGAATGGGCCCCAGCTGTGCTGAGATATGGGCCATCCCGAGGAACTTGTACTTGAACGTGCATTCCTGACCTCTAACCCTTGACCTCTCGCAACAGATGAGCAGACTCCCTATCTCAGCCTCCTCGCTCTCTGACTAGGTGACTTTGGGCAAGTTACTTGACCTCTCTGGGCCTGTTTCCTCACCTGTAAAAGAGGATAATCATGGTAGCACTTACCTGGCACACGGTGAGGCTTATTTATTGGGCATGAGTGGAATTCTGTGACCTGTGGCCTAGGATGGCTCCTGGTTTTTACAGTGTGAACTTCAGACATTTGTAGTACAGGCTTGGCCACCTGCAGAGCCACACGCATCCCCCCACACTTACAGTCCAGGTCTGGCATCTCCCCATTCTGAGCTGATGAGAGGCACGGAATCACCCCCCAAGTACGGCGGGGCATGCTGTAGAGGAAAGGCTCCGGGAAATGCGTCTGTATCCCTTTTCGGGGTCCCCAGCCCCTGCTGTGCTCTCTCCAGTGTGGGCAACCGAGGTGGCCTGAGTCCCTGGGCCGCAGCCCCACCCTCTGCGTGGCGGGGGCTGGTCGACTGGGCCGTGGGTAGGCCGCTCTGGGTTTGCTTTGATTTCCTGCCAGAAGCTTCTTTGGTTTAAGATGGAAATGCAAGTCTGCTCTGAGCTGGATGCAGACTGGATTCTGGAATTTACTGAGAATCAAATGTTTCTGAGTTAATGGGAATTTGGGAGTCTCTGGTCCAGTCTCCCACAGGCATTACTGGAGCCTGGGCCGTGCCTCCCCTTAATCTGGTTGCTCCGGGGACCTCCGCCCGGTCTGGCCTTTGCTTGCCCGTGGACTTCCTCTGCCTGAACACCCTCTGCCTCCTTGAGTAACCCTAACTCGCCCTCAGGCCTCAGCTCAGGTGCCACTTTCTCCAGGAAGTCCCCCATGACTTCCTCAAGACAGGAAGTTGCCTTGCCTGCTCTGTGGTTCCCTCTTCCCCATAGTTTCCTCTCTCAGGCCACAGGATATCACAGTGACCTTGCTTGTTTAGTTGTCTATGTCTCCTTCCAGGCTGTGACTCTGGAGGGCAGGAATCGGGCCTGTTTTATTCACTCTTACAGTACCAATGCCCAGAGTGTTGGGTTTTTCATAACAGGCTCCCAGTGAATACTGAAAAAAGAACAAACGATGAGCTGGGCAGGTGGGTCTCTGGGTCTACACGGCAGAGATACCTAGGATAACACAACACTTTGGAGAAATGAAAAACAAAGCTGGGTGAGGTGGCTCATGCCTGTAATCCCAGCACTTTGGTAGGCCAAGGCAGCAGGATTGCTTGAGCCCAGGAGTTTGAGACCAGCCTGGGCAATGTAGTGAGGCCTGGTCTGCACCTGGGGTCTCAGTTGAGGTGGGACTAAGGTGGGAGGATCGCCTGAGCCCAGGAAGTCGAGGCTGCGATGAGTTGGAATCATGCCAAAAGAGGCATGGGATTGGCCCAGTTTGTCGTGTTGTACCAGACCTAGACACAGACCTCAGACCAGTCGACAAATGGACTGCCCTGGGGATGACATGCATTTCTGGTGCAGTCAGCTGTAGTTGGAAGGAAGCAGGTCTCCGCAAGACGTGGTCCCCCGTGCAGATGGGAGCGGAGGTTGGCTGGACCCTGGACACAGGACTGGGACAGCCTGTTGGACCGGGTTCCTCTTTCTCATCTCCCCACTCCAGGCCTCCTCTCAGAGGCTGCCAGCGTGATCCTCGGACCTGTATTACTGACAGCAGCTCGTGCTATTTACTGCCTTCCTGCAGGCTGCGTGTTAAGATGAAAAAGAAGTGAGAATCCGAAATCTCACACAAGGGCTTTCGAGATCAATGAGGTGATTTATATGAAATGGTTTTGGCTCATTGGGAAACAAAGTATGGCATAAATTTAGGCTCTTTTCACTGGATGGATCCTCATGCCAATAACTCACCCCAGCAAATGAAAAACCCTCTTGGCTGTGTAGACTGCTGCTGCCTGAGTTCAGAATGGAATATTTTGACCGAGTGTGGACGTGGTCTAACCATGTCGTGGACCCCTGCCTCGAGTCTTCTTGAGGGTAAGTAAGTAAATTCAGATTTGTTGACCCTTGTTGGGGATCTGCAATCCAGTGGCCCATCTGATGATGTCTGGGGACCACATCATCCAATTCAAACCATATTTTAGTTGATTTTGAGTCAAGTTCTCACTCTGTTGCCCAGGCTGGAGTGCAGTGGCATGATCACGGCTCATTGCAGCCTCCAACTCCTGGGCTCAGGTGATTCTTCCGCCTCAGCCTCCTGAGTAGCTGAGACTACAAGCATGTGCCACCACTCCTGGCTAATTTTTTTGATATTTTTTTTTTGTCAACATGAATTCTTGCCACGTTGTCTAGGTTGGTTTCAAACTCCTAGGCTCACACAATCCTCCCAGCTCAGCCTCCTAAAGTGCTGGGATTATAGGTGTGTGCCACCGTGCCCAGCCTCAAACCATATTTTAGTGGTTGCAACTTCACTCTAGAGCCTAAAGTTCTGGTTTGTTTATTGCAAATCCGAATAACACAAGTTACTTAAAACAATGTGAAAATGTTCAGTTTCCATCACTAAATGAGTCCCAACATTACACACGTGACTTGTAATCTCTGCAGTTTAACGGTAACCGCTGTATTATTGGTCCATTTGCAGAAAGAATGACCATTAACCCTCTTTTTGCTAGGAATTAAAACTTTTCCAAAGTTTTTGAGTTTGGGCGTGGTGGCTCATGCCTATAATCCCAGCTTATTGGGAGGCCGAGAAAGGAGGATTGCTTGGCACCAGGAGTTTGAGACTAGTCTGGACAACATACATGGTAAGACCCCATCTCTATAAAAAATTTTTTTTTAATATATAGTAGGTTGGGCGCTGTGGCTCACACCTGTAATCCCAGCACTTTGGGAAGCCGAGGTGAGAGAACTGCCTGAGCCCACAAGTTCTATGCCAGCCTGGGCAACTTGGCAAGATCTCATCTCTACAAAAAAATCAAGAAAAATTAGCCGGGCATGATGGCGCATGCCTGTAGTTCCAGCTCCTTGGAAGGCTGAGGCTGGAGAATCACCTGAGTCCAGCAGGTGGAGGCTGCAGTGACCGTGAGCATGCCACTGCATCCCAGCCTGGGTAACAGAGTGAGACTCCAACTCAAAATAAATAAATAAATAAAATGTATATTTTAAAAAAATTTTTTTAAAGAGTCATATATGCTCCTGCCATGCTCTTCTGAGTTCATTCTGGTCAGGCTTTAGCCCTAAGCACCCTAATAAAAATGTTCTTGTTGGAGCCATCTATGGTCTCTGCTCTCACAGGCAATGGCTGATTCTCTTCCTTCATCTGACTCGACCTGTCAGCCACATTTGCTATCACAGATCACTCCCCCTTGCCACGCTTCGTCCTTTGGCTTCCAGAACCCCACATGTACTGTTCTCTCTCCACACTGCATGACTCACAGGGTGACATTTGCATCCACAGAGTTTGGCAAACTAGAGCTTTATTGGAACACAGCTGAGTCGATCTGCCTACCAACCGTGTGTGGTGGCTTTGACGTTGTAATGGCAAGAGTCAAGGGGTGGCCATGGAGACCGCGCAGCCCACAAAGCCAAAGATACTTACTGTGTGGCTCTTTATGGAAAACACGTGTGGTCCCTGGGCATGGGCTCCCCAAGAACCTGATGCTTCCTGCTTCCCTACTGGTTACTCCTGCTGGTCTCCTGGGTTTCTCCTCATCCTTCTGACTGCTGAATCTCAAAATATATATTGAAAATTAACTGGGTGTAGTGGCATACACTTATAGTCCCAGCTACTCAGAAGGTTGAGGAGGAAGGATCGCCTGAACCCAGAAGGTCAAGGCTGTGGTGAACCAGGATTGAGACACTGTACTCCAGTCTAGGACAGATTATTATTTTATTTTTATTTTTTATGTAGAGACAGGATCTCGCTATATTGCCCAGGCTACTCTGGAACTCCTGGCCTCAAGCAATCATCCTGCCTCAGCCTCCCAAAGTGCTGGGATTCCAGGTGTGAGTCACTGTGCCCGGCCAACTCTACTCTAAAGTTGAGGACAGGAAGCCTTAGACAGGTTAAGACACGTGCACAAGGTCAAATTAGGGTGGGAGTCAGGCAGACCTAGAATTGATACTGGGGCCACCTGACTCCAAATCCAGTGCTCATTTGCAGCTGTGTGTTGCTCTCAGTCTCTGACAGGGCCCCTGAGGATTGTTTTATGGAAAGGCCGTTGTTCCCATTGATAACTCATTGTGTGCCTGTTTTTTCTGTCATCCTTATATTCTGGCTCCAACCCCCTGGGGGTCTATATGTGTGTGAGTTCTCTAAGTCTGGCTTCCTGTGTATTATGTAGAACTTTCTTTGATTTGTCCTCAAACACAATGTCTATTGATTTCCACCATTATGAACTGTTTCCCTTCCGGGGTGACCTGACTATGGCTGTGTTGGTTTGGGATTTGCAGTCTTTTGTGGATGGTCAAATGCCGGGATTGTACGTTTCTCTGCCCTTTCACCCTTCTATAGTGCTAAAGTGGGACAGCATGGACTCCAGGACTCCTGAGGACACCCAAACCCTGCTCAGGGTCCTGACATAAAATGGTCTAGGATTTGCACACAACTGACACACATCCTCCTGTGTTCTTTTTTGTTTAAGAGTCAGGATCTCACCGGACGTGATGGCTCACGCCTGTAATCCTAGCACTTTGGGAGGTAGAGGCAAGAGGATTGAGCCCATGGGTTCAAGACCGACCTAGGCAACATGACAAGACCTCGTCTTTACAATAAATAAAAAGTTAGCCGGGCATGGTAGCGTGTGCCTATAGTTCCGGCTACTTGGGACGCTGAGGCAGAAGGATTGCGGGAGCCCAGTAGGTCAACACTGGGGTGGCCATATGTGTGGCCACTGCACTCCAGCTTGGGTGACAGAGTGAGACTCCAACTCAAAAAAATAAAATAAAATAAAATAAGTTAGGCCTGGTGGCACACACCTGTAGTTCCAGCTACTTGGAAGGCTGAAGCTGAAGGATCCCCTGAATCCAGCATGTAAAGGCTGTGGTGACCGTGAGTGTGCCTCTGCACTGTAGCCTGGGCGACAGAGTGAGACTTCGACTCAAAAAAGAGTCAGGGTCTCACCCTGTTTTCCAGGCTGGAATGTGGTGGCATGATCACAGCTTACTGCAGCTGCAACCTCCTGGGCTCAGGCAATCCTCCCACCTCAGCCTCCCAAGTAGCTGGGACTGCAGGTGCACGTTACCGTGCTTGGCTAATTTTTATTTGTTTTTTTTTTTAAATGTTTTGTAGCGACAAGTTTTCCCTATGTTGTCCAGGTTGATCTTGAACTCCTGGGCTCAAGTGATCCTCTGACCTCGGCCTCCCATAGTCCTGGGATTCCAGGCATGTATCATGGCTCCCAGCTGGCCTGGCTTCTTTTCATCCCTGCGCGTCCATCCTGAGCAACTCCTTCCCTTCCTTCCAGAACACTTCAGCCCGGGGCTCACCATAAGGTCCACGCTGCTGCCCCTTGGGCTTGCTGTCCACCGCGTCTGTCCCTCACATCTTCCAGCTCCAGAGGCCTCCTGCAGCATGTCTAATACTCGGCGACCGCCTGTGAGGGCGCATCGCCCTTCCAGCCCCTGCACCACCAGCGGCCACACACCAGCCGCCCCACACCAGCAGGCTGTCATGGTCAAACTTTGCTCTGGGAGTTTGAGTTTAGTCCTCTGGCTTGCCAGCTCTGCCTTCTCCCAGCCTGCCAGGTTTGGGTTTTGTTTTTGGGGGGTTTTTTTTGAGTTGGAGTCTCACTCTGTTGCCCAGGCTAGTGTTGCACACTCACGGCCACTGTAGCCTCGACCTACTGGGCTCCAGCGATCCTTCCGCCTCAGCCTTCCAAGTAGCTGGTACTACAGGCACATGCCCCCACACCTGACTAATTTTTTTAAAATGCATTGTAGAGATGAGGTCTCAACAAGTTGCCAAGTCCGGTCTCGAACCCCTGAACTGAGGCAATCCTCTCACCTCGGCCTCCCAAAGTGCTAGGATTACAGGCATGAGCCACCACGCCTGGACCATCTTAATGTCAGAGACAGAGCAGATGATGCAGGAATGGTTGCTTATCATGCAGTCTGCAGAGTTTTCCCTCCCTTCTTCTCTCCCTTTTCCTGGCCACGTTTCTACTTCTGACCATTTCACTGATACAGCTCTCAAGCCGTCCGCCGCCCTCAGGCCCAGTCGAGTCCTGGCTATGCCACATCCCTGCTGGGTGGCTTTGGGCAAGATGCCCTCCAAGCACCAGGGTCCGAAGATGGAGACTGGAATCACAGCACCATTTCAGAGGGTCATGAGGATTCAGTGAGACCCCGGCCACCTAGCCCATGTCCTGGCACCGCCATCACTGCTCTTGTGGTGGCTGATTTTATTGTGAGTGAAATTGTTGAACCTTCTTCCAGAAGATTTGAAGGTAGGAGCTCTCATAAGGATGGGTGTGAGCATTTGAACAGAGTCAAAACTGTTGCTGACGCTGGGTGCATTGGCCCATGCCTGCAATCCTAGCACTTTGGGAGCCAGAGGCAGGAAGATTGCCTGAACCCAAGGGTTCAAGACCAGCTTGAGCACTATGGTGAGACCAGTTTCTACAATAAATAAAAAAATTAGCCAGGTGTGGTGGTACATGCCTGTAATTCCAGCTACTTGGAAGGCTGAGGCAGAAGGATCCCTGAGCCCAGCAGGTTGAGGCTGAGGTATCCATGAGTGTGCCACTGCACTCCTTCTTGGGCAACAGAGTGAGACCCTGACTCAAAAAATAAAATAAAATAAATAAAACAAAAACCGACCTGGAAAAGGAAAGTTTATTCTCTTACAAGTAGAGATTTTCAAGCAGTTAATTCCATAAAATATTTACTTTCATTACCTGTGTGTAATATGACTGTGTAATACAAGATGGTGGCCCCCAAAATTGGAATTATCTTTTGGAGGGTGGGCCTCTTATGGTACAGGCTTTCCCCACTATGTAAGTGTCCTAGGAACCCATCAGCATCAGTGTACCAGCTAGTGTTGTTGTGAGAGGCTGTCTTCATCTTTGATGAATTTTTTTTTTTTTAGATTCTTTCAACGTGTTGCCCACTTCATGATGGGTGATTTTTGAGCACACCTGCTCACACCATCCTGAGGGTTCAACATTTTTTGACCCAGAAAGGAATGACCCCCATAACCCACCCTCCTTATTCACCTGATCTCACTCCAAGCAAGTTTTTTTTTTCTTGTTTCCCCATATGACAAAAGTTCTCAAAGGGAAATATTTTGCCCATGTGGAAGAGGTGAAACAAACAAACAAACAAAAAAACAGCAGAAGCACTAAAAGGCATTCAACATTGATGAGTACAAAAACTGTTTGAGCGTGGAAAAGGCATCTTAATTGGTGTATTGTATCAAATGGAGAGTATTTTAAAGATGACTGAAGCTAAAACACGTGAGAATAAATACACTTTAAAAATAAATTCAGGTTTTGGGGGGGTCCCTCTGGTATATGATTACTCTCATTAGGAAGTATAGTAATAGTAAATTGCTATGAACTTTGAGTGTCACTGAAAATAAAACCATAAACTGTCCTCCTGCATTCAACTGACCTGTTTTGCTTGCTCTTTTGAAAGCTAGGTTGTTTCTGTTCCATTTCGTTGCCTACTAGCTTTCATTCGGATCACTGATACGTGACTTAAACTTGTCCTTTTTTTGTAAATATGTATATAGATTTTGCATGTTTTTTTATAATGGGAAAATTGTGCCTCCTATTTAGAATAATGACATGTTAAAGCTCTGCTTTATTTCAAACTTTGAATTAATTATGTTGCCCTTAAAATAAGGTCTAAAGATTTAACAAGACTTTTGAGACTTTTTATGATAAAGAGCCTTCTCAGCTCTCTGGCCTTTTCCAACTTTCCATTTTCCACAATATCTGCCACAATGATTATTTTTTCTATTACTCTATTTCACAACTATGTTATCTTCGTTGACACTGAGCTTTTCTTTTTTCTTTTTGTTTCTTTTTTTACGAGATCTATGGTACTCTAATATCATGCAAGATAATATTCCTTGTCATCGCTTCTTCCAGAAACAGAAAAGATTTCTTTTTCTATGTGCTTTTTTAGCACTTAATACTTTGACAACCATAGCACTTACTTCATTCTGTTAGAGTTCACAATACATTTATTTTTCTGTCCCATTAAACTGGCCATTTTTTGAGGTCAAAGGCCGTTTTTCATTTTTGTTTGTTTTAACATGTCACGGTACCTAATATATAATATATATATTCAATATGTATTTTTTTGCTTGTTAAATTAAATAATGAAAACTATAAAATTAGGTGTCATGTTGCATAATTTAGAACCAGAATTGAGGAGTCAGTGGAAGAGCAAAGTGAAAAGAGTGTCAATGCACAGTTATCTTAAGTCTAGCACAAGTCCATCTTTTGTTTTTCTTTATTTTAGTGTTATACTAATTAAGAGATTTCTATGGAAGATAATGCAGCAAAGTATTAGATTCTTTCATCCTACATATTCATAGTAGGATACACTTTTGTGTATATTACAATCTTGTGCTTTTGTTAATAATAAGCCCTGAATAAAATGTATCTAAATCCAAATGATGTCAAAACCTAGGAGCGGAATGGGAGGTGAGGAGAATTAAATGTGTGCTAAAGGTCATGTGGGAGCTTATGTTTATTATTTAAGATGCATCTAAATGTTATTTTTTTAAAAAAATAATGAATTGTCTAGAAATCAATAGCATAAGCGACAAAATTTAAGAGGAAAAAGGCAGTAATTTTAGTGCAATCTTAATCATTATAGAGGGTAGAGCAAGATAATGAGAATGGCAACAAAAGGAAAACATATTATAAATAGAAACATAAAAAGATTTAGGAATAAGACCAAAAATATAATTATATAAATTAGTGTGAATAGATTAGATCAACTAATTAAAATATAATCAATCTTAGAAGAAGTTAAAGAACAGAATAAGGTCTACGATGTTTTTAATAGATTATGTAAGTATAAAAGGCACAAAAAGTTTGAAAAGTGAGGGATATTTATTAGTGAAATGCTACAAAGTTGGGAATGTGAATATTTGATGAATATTACCTTTAGGCCAATGTTAAATGAGGGAAAAAAGCATTTTGCAGTTATGGATGCAATCTCTGAAGAAGATTTAGCAGGCAGGAAATTTAAGAACTAAAAATTATTTTTAAAAATAAAAATAGCTGGGCTTGGTGACTCAGCCGGTAATCCCACACTTTGGGAGGCTGAGGTGAGTGGATTGCCTGAGCCCGCGGGTTCGAGACCCGACTGGGCAACTTGGCGAGACCTCATATCTACAATAAATCAAAAATTTAGCCGGGCATGGTAGGGCGTGCCTGTAGTTCCAGATACTTGGAAGGCTGAGGCGGAGGCATCGCCGGAGCCCAGAAGGTCAAGGCTGCGGTGGCCGGGAGCGGCCACTGCACTCCAGTCTGGGCAACAGAGTGACACTCCAACTCAAAAAAATAAATAAATAAATAAATAAATAAAAAGAATAAAAAATACAAATATCTAGTAAATTTAGAAATAAAAGAGACTTTAAATTAGAATCATATTGGAGAACTCAGGTAAATTTCTCAAATTAAAAAATATGATTAATGATACAATTGATTTGATAAAATTAACATAAAGTACTAACATTTACATATTTTTGGAAAAAATTGGCCCATTGGTCCTTCCTTTAGAATACAGATCTAAAAATAAACAGTAGAATTATAAAAGCATTGAGGATACAAAATAATATGTTATAATTCCTTGTAGAAAACAGGCTAATATTAGATTACATAAAGAATAAAAATGTCTTTACAGCAAAATATACCATATTAAAAACAAATTCTCACACAATAATCTATCAGGAACACATAAAACAGGCAAAGGATTAATAACCACATATATAAATATCATTTATTTAAAAAGTAAACAAAAGGAAAAAAATGCCCCCAAAATATATACATATAGCTCATTCATATACAAATTTTGGACCTTGAATTTCTGGATAATTAAATTAATGAGAAAATAAGTTTAGAAGCCATTCTTCATCTGAAGGTAGCAAAAGCTAAAAGATTAACTTTGAACAGTTTTTGGTTCATGAAGTAGATTTCTCCTTTGATTGATTGAAAACATATTTTAGTAAAGGTTCCATGTGCCCATGAAAAGAATGTGTATTCTGTTAATTGGGAGTGTATTAGTCCATATATGTCAAGTAGGTCTAACCATTATTGATTGTTTTGTTCAAGATGTATACATTCTTTTTTTTTTTTTTTTTTGAGTTGGAGTCTCACTCTGTCGCCCAGACTGGAGTGCAGTGGCCTCGACCTGCTGGGCTCCGGCGATCCCCGCCTCAGCCTTCCAAGTAGCTGGAACTACAGGCGCGCGCTACCACGCCCGGCTAATTTTTTTATTTATTGTAGAGATGAGGTCTCGGAAGGCTGAGGCGGAAGGATCGCCAGAGCCCAGCAGGTCGAGGCTGCGGTGGCCGGGAGTGGCCACTGCACTCCAGTCTGGGCGAGAGTGAAACTCCAACTCATAATAATAATAATAATAATAATAATAATAATACAGTTACTATATATATTACATCTACCTGCAGTGAAAATACTGTCTATGTTTTAATTTTTGCTTTCACAGTAATGCATATTTTAATGAATTTAAAAGACAAATTGTAAGTATGTTTCGTTTTCTTTTTTCCTGCTATTTCATATCCTTTTCTGTTACTATTTTCCCTTCACTGAAGAACTTCTTTCGGCATTTCTTATGATACAAGTCTACTAATGACAAATTCCCTTAGTTTCCTTCCAGTTGAAATTGTCTTTGTTTGCTTTAACTTCTGAAGAATATTTTCTCTAAATGTAGGATTCTAGGTTGATAGTTCTTATCTGTAGTTATTTAAATCTGTTCCTTTAGATATAGATATAAACTATATATAATACATATATATTAAAATGGTATTCTAACACACACACACACACACACACACACACACACACATATATATGTTAAAATGGGATTCTAACACACACATATATATAATTTTTCTCTGGTTTGACTTTTTTTCTCAATCTTTGTTTTTGGCAATCTGATTCTAATGTGTCTGGGTGTAATTATCTTTCAATTTATGCTTATTAAGATTCATTTGATTTCCTAGATTTTTAAATCTATGTCTTTCACCAAAAATTAGAAGATGTTTAACTATTTTTTTTCATTTTCTGATTTTCTGGCTAGAGGGAGATGTTTTCTCTTGGAGCATTTTCTAATGGCACCTATTCAGAGTTCCAAGACTTAAGTCTACCTAGAGCTGTAGATGGGATAAACAGGAGGCAAAAAAGCTAAACCAAAACAAAACAAAAAATTAAGACACTCACTACCGATTTATCCCTCAGGTCCTGTGTTCTCTACACAATGTACCCACTGTTATCCATCTTTCAGAGTCTTCTGATAGGATATATATATATATATATATATATATATATATACACACGCACACATATACATAGTCTCTAAGTCTTATAATCAGAAGGAGTCATTGGGTGGAATGTGCTTACTTCACTGTAATTGGACTAAAGTAATTTTAATGACATTAATTTATCATCTTAAATTTCAAATTTCTCTAGCTGAAATAGCATTTTCAATGTTTCTGCAGGTTTTAATAAATGTAATATTACTTTAGTTTTTTAAGAGTTAAAGACACAAATTATTTCATTTTTACTAATGATAGTGTAATTTAAAGCGACGATGACCAGACATCTATTTTCAAAGACAGAAAGGTAAACAAGATTGCATTTTTTATTCTAAAAACTTTAATGACATGGAACACTGCAGAAAAAAATGCACAGTTTTGAAAGTATAAATTTTGTTTTCTTGTATCCTCTTGCCAAAACCTTAGTACTCCAAAGATTAGTGCTGATTTTTTTTCTTCCTCAAAATTGACTCATTTTTTTGCTCTAGTTTCATGCAATTTTACTTACTTCTTTCTTCAAAATCCATTTATTTTTTATCAATTCTTTCTATTAGGTCTGAAACGTTAACTAAAATATTGCCTATCATAAAAACCAACCAACTAAGCTCATATTCTTCTTTTATGTCATGTTTCCTCATATACCCTGACTAGTGTTTACCTCTTTGTACTCTTTGTTTGTTTTTAAGGTTCTGCTAGGTTTTTATCCTCTTTCTTATCTCTCATTTTTTATTTAACTCACTCTCAGTCATCAACACAAGTTTTCTCATAACAAACTACATCATCTACATCCATGAGTAAATATCCTCCTCCATCTTACTTGATTAAACAGCACTCTGCAATGTTGAACACATACCCTATTTTTTTCTCGAATTCTGCCATACCACACTTTCTGGGTTTTTTATACTCTGTTTCATTGGCTGATCCTTCTCAGAATCATTGGTTCTTTCTCATTATAAAATATCTAAATCTTGGTAAAACCTAGGACTTGATTCTGAGACCCCCTTTTCCTCACCCTCTTTTTAGTTCTAATTTTGTGCTTTTAAAAATCAGGTTATGCCCATAATAATATATTTTATTGAGTTTACTTGGCCTAGAACGTGACAAGCTGCATCCTGTATGCTTGATTTTTTAATAAGTAAAGTTTTATTAGAATACTTTTATACTTGTTCCTTTATACATTGTCAGGCAGTTTTTACTACAACAACCGAGTTGCATAGTTCTGACAGAGACCATATTACAATATTTACTATCTGACCCTATTAGAAGAAAATTGCCAACCCCTGGTCTACAATAAAATTGTTTTAGCAGAATATAAAAGGCTTTTCATAATGTTTCTTAATACCCTTTTGAGATTTATTTCACAGTTGCATGTTTAGTCCAATAGGTCCAAAAATCTTGTTCCTTGAATGTTTTGCATCTCTGTGCTTATGACTTTTTCCATCTCAAATTCTTTCAGAAACTATAATCATTTGTGAAATTATATTTTTTTCCTTTAAAACATTACAGAAATATCACCTTCCTTTCAAAATTTTTCTGAATCTTTCAAATAATGATTTCTTTTTGTGTGCTATCAAGTATACCCTTCTATTATTGTATATCTCACACTGTATTTTTCACAATTTTTGACAATTTTAAAAAAAGTAAAAAGGAAGTAAAAATTTTCCAAATATTGCCATTTTAATTTTAAAATACGTAAAGTAAAAATTGGTCTTCTCCTTTCATCACTTGAGTTTGGTGTATATCTCTTTCTGTAGTCTTTTTATACTCATGGAAAAAAATGATAGAAGTAGACAAAAATATATAACAAAATAGAAGGATATTATACAGCTTTTAAATCATATTTTACAATACATACTCTTAACTCACTTCAATACATATATGTACATCTTTACTTTGTAAAATAGTTACCTTATATTTCCTGATATGGGTGTATATGATAAATTATTTAACCAGCTCCATGTAAAGAACACATTATTATTATTATTATTATTATTAATTTTTCTTTGCTATTGTACACTACCATGAATAACTTTGTTATTTGTCTTTATTTATTTCTGCTAAAATTTTAGTGCTGTATTTTTTGAAGTGAAACTCCAAAATCATTTTGAGGGATTTTTTTTTTTTATTCTCTTACAATTATCTCCCAGATTTGTTGCTGTAAGACAAATATATGACCTTTGTTTTGTGTCTCAATGGTATCAGAGTAATTTTTGGTTCAGAATAAAATGCATGTTTATAAATACTCATTTATTGTCAACAATGGATATAATTAATCTTTCAAAGTTGAAAATATTAGCATTCATGTTGTCAAATTTTTTGGTATATTTAATAGGCTTTTGTATACATGTTTTCATTAATTGCGTGTCTGTATTAATTGTACATTTTTCTGTTTGTTCTGTTCGTGTTTATGCATAGGAGTCCTTAATTTAGTAGATAAATTATCATTTGGTTTGGTAATATTCTTCAAATAATTTTTCCCAGTTTATATTTTAATATTTGACATTATTTATGGTTACCCTTAGTTTTTATGAAATCAAATCAATTAATTATTCTCTTTGGAAATACTCATTACTTGTTTTATTTTCAGAGTCTTTTTTTTAATTATAAAGATGTGGGGTACAATTCGGGGCTATTTTCAGAGTGTTTATTCAATGAATGTAAGAACTATTTTTCTGGTTTTTTACATAATGCTTAGAACTATTATCCGTTTGGAATTTGTTTTTTTATATGTTGGATTCTAGTACTATTTTATTTCTTCCAGTTGCATAGTGAGTTGCCCAGTCTCATTCATTTAATAATCCCATTTCCTCACTGAATTGAAATACTTCTGTTGTTCCACATTTGACGTTGCCTCTATACTCTGGTTGAAGTTTTTTGTCAGTTATGTTCCCATGTCAAACTATTTTAATTGTAGTAGCTTTATTTGTTTGCATATATGCTTTTACATTTTGATTATTAGTAGATTTAGATCTAATTTGAATTAAAGTTATATTCTTGGTGAAAAGGACTTCTTAATCTCTTTGGTAGTAGGATTACCATAATTCTGATTCATAAATTTATCACTGAATTATTGTCTAACTTACTGACTTGGAAGGCTATTGCTCTATGAAATTTCTACTCTTCTATGTTGGCTAAATTCTTTCAAAAATATTCAACATCATAACTATTTACATAACAGGTGCTATATGCAAGACTCTTTATTTAGAACTGTAGTGGATGGAGAAAAACAAAAAGTCTATCCTTTAAAAACTCATATGCTATCATGGTGAGCATGGTAAGTTTATGTAAATAAAAATAAATATATGACATTTTGAAAAGCGTTTTTAAAGAGGTATAATGTGTCAAAGAGAGAAATAATAGTAAAGTTATTATTTATCTCAACCACTGTAAAAAAAAAAGTCTTCTTTATGTAAGCTAGAATTTATGTTGACATCTTGATTGACTATCTACATAAGTGAATACAAATGATATAGAATGGATAACAAATCCACTGTGAAGGATTTCTTTGACCTAAATTCTAACCCCTACAGAGATTTTGAGCTTTTTTGTCTTATGGGGCACAGAAGTCTGTCAAAGATAGGGCAGGATTTTTGTTTGTTTTGTCTTTTCTGTTTTCTCGCTTTCTGGAAGAGTTCATTGACTGATATAGATGATTTTAGTACTGGATATTATCAGTATTTCTCATTTATTTAGTTTAACACAAATAATAAGTACTTACATCCTTTGAATGATTTTATTTGCCAGGTGGAGGCCCTGGTAAATTTCTGATCCCACAGCAAATGCACGTAGAAACTGTGGTTCAGGGAAGGATAGGGAGGGTGCTGGGGAAGGGGATGCTTTCCCACAACCTCAGTCACGTGTTACAGCAATAGGAAGATAGAGGTCATGATGGGAAACTTGAAACCAGCTTACTCTAGTGACTTGTGTATGTTGAGCAAACCATGTATGAAGAAGAAATTTGAATGACTGATAGAATGTAATGGGTCTTCCCGTGATATATCTAGAAAATGTGAACATTTTAGAACTATTTCTCATATGAAAACATCTTTGTCTTTGAGTTAATTTTTCTTAATAGAAAAATCCTCAGTTAGAATTCTGAACTCAATGTATTCATCTGAATCTTGTTCTGGATGGATTACAAAGTTAAATTCCTTTTAGAAAACATAGAGATTATAGTTTATTTTCTAAAATGTTAGCATTTGCAAAGCTAGCTTAGTCTTGAATCTATACTATGCTTATATAACACATAATCTTGCTCCGTATCTAAATATGAAAGAGCTGTGTTAGTTATCTTGGCTTATGTATGGTCTTTTTGTATCATTGCTGCAAACTCAAGGATACTACCATTTAAAAAGTATTTATTTTTGCCTTCAAAAGGCAAGACTGCTCTATGTGGTCTACCCTGGGAGTTTGGGAGCTGACCTATCATTTGATGTATCGTGTACATTGTAGTTTCCAGTGCACCCAGAGAAACAATTTAGAGCCCGATTCCCTGGAGCTTCAGTACTGTGAGACAAATATGCAACCTCTCTTTTTCCTCATAACAATGTCCAAGTAACTTTCCAAGCAGAACAATGCCAGGATGCAATATCTACTGTGCTTTGCCAAAGGTGACATTTGGGGATAAATGAAACATGCTATAGAGTCATTTTTGTCTTCACATTTAAACTAAGTTTAAAATGAGAGCTACCTGTCACTTCAAGCAAAAATATTTTCCCAGGGATCATGATAGATGTGCAATCTGTTTCTAACTCTACCCTTTTCATGACTTATACTTTACTTGTTAACTCCCTTGGAACATATGTTTTCCATGAATCAAAGAGTCTTTAACAGAACACAGCTTGGGGATATATATTGCTATGTATAAAGTTAGCTGCTAAAACCATCTTTTTGAGAAAGAAAGAAATTCATGGACAAAAAATACTATAACAATATTATGCAACAAGTCACACATTAAGTGAAAAGAGAACGTTCTAAGTTGTCATTCTTTAAGTACATTATTAAATATATTTAGTAAGAATGTATGGCATAATGATATTCCTCTGAGATAAAGAAATCCAAGGTGGAGTTGTGAAGGAAGCTGGATAGGAGCACAGAGAGGCAAAAGTTAGAGATCTAGAGATAAATGAAAATGGTGATTGGGAATCCAGCAAGCCTTAGCATATGTGACTAGCTAAGGAATAAAGAAATTACATTGAAGAAATGGTTTCTCTTTCTCCTTCTCTAATATAAATATGGTCTGAGTAACGTTTCTTAGTAGTAATATGCAGACTGTAAATAAATTAAAAAATGAATATGAAAGAAAAGATTAAGCATAAATAAGGCCCCAAATCGGCAACACTGAGCCTTATGGTATGACAGAAGACAATCACATCTAATTGTTTCTGTTGGGACTCCCAGTGTTATTTGGCAAACCTGCATCCTCTCCATTGCCAACTCTAGTTACTGTACTCAGTGAAGGCAGGTATGAGGCACCTGAATCTTTAATTATTAAGTTTCTTAGCATGTCATGATCAACATTTGAACAAAGGATTTTTAAATTTAAGATGTTGATCTAATGTACCCTTTCCAAGTATTTTATCAAAATATACTTATCAGAATTCAGGGATAGAAGGGAAGAAAGATGGGAACACAAGAAGAAAGGAAGGAAAACTCACATTACCACAGAAGACTGAGAGCCAGTCCATTGTGCATTCCTGAGAGGAGTATTCACTAGCCATGGAGTACTTGAGTATACATTGAGAACACTGCCTATGGTGTCATCTAGCAATGTTATAACAGAACTGATCTTCCAACTTGAGAGACAATGGAAAGAAAGTGACTCTATTCTCCCAGCCAGAATACCCTACTAACTTGCCAAAGAACCAGGCAAGTGCAGGAGAATCTAGCATCACTGCACCTGCACAGTCTCGATGCTCTGGAGGAATGGCACTAGGAAGGACAATCATCTGTCTGTTGCCCCATTGTGTTATGAGAAGGAGATTAGCCTTGACGTGAAACCTACCTGGTCACTGATCAATGCCAAGGGCTAGTGCAGATGTTGCATTCCTCCCTCCTTGTTGAGCAGGAGAAGAATAATGAAACCCAGGATCACAGAACTTAATAGAATATATCACAGAGAAAAGTGGAAGGAGGAGAATCTGTGAGACTCACAGAAAAACACACTTCTATAAATGATATCCTGTAGAATATTTTATAAAGCAGTTTGACATCCTTGATAGGGTGCTGAAGACATAACATGACCCCAAATTGAAAACAGAAAGCCATACTGTTGCAAAAATATAACAGCCTGGAAGAAAAGATGAGTGAGGAAAGCAGAAATTAACAAACTTAGCTGGTGGGGGATCCTTGGGCAGGTGACACCATTCCCAGGGATTTCCCTTGAAATTGGATGGTCGTAATTTACTTGAAAATAAACAGGGCTTTTTCTCATTGCTTACATTTCTTTTTAATCATAATGTTTGCCTTATTTTACACTTAAAATAACATCAAAAAGTCTTCTAGACTATAGGATTCATTTTGCTTATCATGATATTCCCAATGCTCACCACCATACTAGATACTGTATGTATCCTGTAACTATCTGTTGAATTAATCAATGCATGATGATTTTACACTATCAAAATAGGCTTTGAGTGATAACTCCATGGTTGGTCAGCCTGAGTCCATCTTTAATCCCTATACTTATTAGCTTTGTGGCTTTGAGCCAATGACCTCTTGTGTTTCAGTTTTCTCATTTGTAAAACAGGGATAATTGCAATATCTCCTAAGTATGTTATGATGTTTTACAAGGATAAAGCATGTAAAGTGTTTTTCCTAATCCTTGTAATAAGTTACAGTATAAATGTTAACAATTGTTATTATATTAAAAAAGGAACAAAACAAAAGACAAGTAGATGTAAAAATGAAGGTAATGTTTCAATCAAGGCAATAAAAGGAATCTTATCTCCCTGGATAGGCTCTCCTAAGATATTAAATTATGTAAATTTAAAAAATCAAAACAATAAAAATGGTGAAAAAAAGTTTCTAATAACAATACAATGATCTGGGAGTAAAGCTCAAACTTCTCCTCCATGAATCTAAGTGCCAGGAGAAAAACTGGCAATACATTCAAGGTCCAGAGGGAATGGTTGTGACCTAAGTATTCAATTCCTAGAAGAATTGAAAGCCATAGATGAAGATGAGAGAAAGATATTCTATTAGATGCATTACAATAAGAAAAATTATCCAAACTTGCAAATAAGCAAAATGATCACTGTGTGAACTTTCAGTATATCGCCAGACATAATCTACAGAGCCATCCTGGAATCACCTAATATTCAAAAGTGTGCTCTTCAACTGACCAATTTCTTTAACAACTCTGTAGGAGTAGAGATCAACTTGTAGAAAACTGATGGCCATGAAAGTGACTAATTTGAAAATTATACTTTCTGAAAACAATTATAAAATACCTTGGAGCGTATGCTTCTTGCAAATAATAATTTTTGTAAAAGTTTATAATGATTTTTCATTGCCCTTAGAATTTTATTCTATGCATGATTTTTATTATAAACATGGGTTTTTTATGATCCTGGTCTCTGCTTAATTTATCTTCTCTATCTTTTATTCTTAATTCTTTACTTTCATCTTTTACTACTCCTTGCCTTACTGCCAGCATCACAGCATGTTGATCTGGCCATGCTTTCTCTCACCTTCTTGCTTCTATGTATTTTAATATGCTATGTCCTCTTCTAGACTAACACCATTCATGCTCTCCATAATGCACACAAAACAGTCTACCATTCTTCTGAGTACTGTACCTATTACTTATCCTTCAGATATCAGCTGCTACCGCTTCTGGAGCCTTTCCTTATTTCTCAGGAACTTCAAACTCAATTCTCTGAATTTGTGTTCCTGTGATCTAGCATTAATCACCTGTGCTTCAAAGTCTCTCACAAGATCGTAATCAAGGTGTCAGCCAGGGCAGTGATCTCATTGAAAAGCTAAAATGGGAAATAATCCACTTCCAAGCTCACATAATTATATAAATTCTCATTTTTTGTTGCCAAGAGAACACCCTCAGTTTCTTGCACGTGAGATCCTCTAACATGACTGCTTGTTTCATCATGAAGTGTGCATTTTCAAGTGAAGACAACAGAGTTTGTTAGGAGGTTTGCAAAGGTTAAAGTCATCAAAAGTTTGGTAGCAGGAGTTTGTTTGAAGAAGGCAGTACGGTTTTATGCAATATCATGGATGAGACTTTCATCCTTCGTTCTGTTGGTTAGAAGAATGTCATAAGTCCATCCAGATGCCAGGAGAAGAATTACATAAGGTGGAAAATGTTGGGACTATCTTAGAATTTGCCCACCACAGTAGTGCCTGACATAGTTCTAGTATGTAGTGGGTACAGAAATAATGACTGCCGAATGCGGAATTCATTTAATGGACAGATGATTTACATGGAGACTACTTTACAGAAATAGGCAAAAAAACTCCTTCCTTCTCCCTACATACGATAATACATTTGCTTCACTTTATTAATTTTTTTATTTGATTAGATTCTCTTATTTTCTTACTCTCCTTCACTTACAAGTTTTCAAAATATTCAGAGTATTTTTATGAGGCAAGTCAGTTAAATTAAAAAACAAAATAATTATAATACAAATAAATTAAATCAGCAAAATCCTACTTTAAATAATTTTGTTTAAAATACACATGCGTTCTGTGTTTTTCATAATATTTTAAGATCTACAGCACAAACATAACATGTATCCAGAGCAATGTCTGCATCACCACAACTGGGCACAAAATCTATTTAAAGGATTTCATCATAGATTTTCTTCAACCTCTTGAATTATGACTTTAACGATACACACTAAAACTACTTCATGCAGTGAAATTGACTTTGTTGAATTTTATAACAGGACATAATTTTGACTTTCATTGAAAAAATAAATGAAATAAGATAATATCATCCTTGCAAACTTTGTCTAAACAGTAAGTTAGAATTAGGGAGTAAGTCTATAATAAAAGAGAACACAATTAAATTCTGTTTCCTTCTTTATTTCTTCTATCAGAGATCTGAACATTTATTTCATCCATATTTGGACTCTCTAAAGTAACAGATGAAGGGCTAGGCTAAGCCTATGAAGTGGTTACATAAATATATTTAATGATCTTTGCCAAATACACAGTACCTAGTATTACAAGACAATATTCCTGGGGCTTGTATCTACTGTTATGAAGGATAAATAAACTCTTTTCAAAAGTGTATTGTATGTGGGTTAATGTCCTCAAAGGTTAAAATCATCAAATGCTGAAATATCATGACCTGACATTAATGACCCGATAACAGGTTGACATTTGCAATTCTTTGTTGGGGGTAATAGCCCACCATATGCAAAGATCAGCTTCTGCATTTAGCTGTTTATCTCAAAGGAAAATGTATGAGTAATAATAGTGCAAGGGAGGTTAATAACAGGTACAGGCCTAGCATAGCTTTTATCAGTTCGTTTAGAAAATGAACTGAGAATTGCTGTCAACTTGATTGGGAAGGGGAAAGGAAGAATGGACCCATATGGGAGGCATCAGTCAGCTTCCAGTGTGTGTGTGAAGGTTGTTTGCAAGGTTACCTGGGCTGATACAACATAAAGCTGGAATTTGCATGTCAAAGCTTTGTTCCCTTTGTAACATACTGCCACACAAATCATTGGCCCTGGGGTTTAAATTTCACAGATGTCTAAACTCATTTAAAAATTAAAATGCAATAATTTGCGATCCACAGTGCACCTGATCTTTCTGATTTTCTCAGAATGTTTTCTTGTGCCATTATGCTTTGTTCTTACCATCTACAATTCTAATTTTTCAGAAACTGTCTCAGTTTTTCCTTAAAAAGTTAATGTATTCTTTGACCGGAGTATTCTTCTTTGAGATCAGTGTATTTGATAACAGTTCAAAGATCAAGAAACTCAATATTTACTTATATTTAAAATCACAATCTAAAATAATTCAGCATTCAAGTAACAATTATATTTTTCTGAGCTTCTGGAAAAATGAGAATGCTAAATTTTGTACCTTGTTATTTATTATGTTACTATTATTATTTCAACTACCGGGCAATTTTCAGAACACATTTCAAGGAATGTTTCCAATGTATTTTGTAATGTATTTTGAATGATATCAAAATGAAAGGCCTTCCATTACTAGAAAATAGTCTAAGATGCAATGATCCAGAAGATGTTTAATGACTTGCTATAGATTATGTTCTTCACATTCCATAAATTAACTTCTTTCCTCAGTAGAACTGAAAGCATTACATGATGAAATTTTAGTATAAAGTTCACATAAAATTGCAAATTGTGTTTTTACTATTTTTTTCTGTAACTGTAAAGATGTGGGGTACAATTCAGAATTAGGTACATAAGTGGTCACCGTACAGATGAAGTTTGGGTCTTTCATTGATCCTCGGTTCACCTGGTTTGGGATCAGTTACCCTTATTAATGTTTTGTGAAATTGCAAATTATGAAGCAAGTAGAGCTTTACTTATGCAGAGTAAATATATATTATTCTAGCACACTGTGTTACTTTACTACTTTGTGTTACTAAGGCATTTAGTATTACTTTAGCACTATATTACTCTACTACACAGTGTTACTTTAGTCCACTGAAAATATGATGAGTAAACATTACTTTTAGTCATTGTTTCACTTTTCTCTAAATTACCAGGATATACTAAAGCAGCATTCTATGGCTTACAACATTGGAATGAGTTCATGCCTGGTAGAGTCGATGTTACAAATTTTGTCCTTTTCCTTACCATTGATATTATTAAATAATATAAAATAGAAACAGTTTTACAATTCTATTTTATATTTTTTCATGATTATAGAGAACGGACAAGTGTCATGGATCTGGAAATACAAAACAGCTTGAGTGTTTTGGGGCAGCATAGAAGAAGGCAAAATCAAGGATTACACTGAGATTTCATGAGAAAAATCTAGAAACAAATGTTAAATTATGTTCAGGTCAAATTTATCATTTTATATATATTCTAAAGTAACAATAATAAATCAGTTAGAATCATTAAAAAAAGACATACACTTTTATATCTACTTATTGTGTAATTATAGCCATAGGTTATATTCCAAGATAGTCAAGAATTAGAATAGTAAGTATTTAGTGGAAGGTAATATTATACATCACTTATTTTTTTTGCTCAATTGCCGAAAATACCTCCTAAAGTTAAAGAATACATGCAAATTAACGATCTAGTCTCTCCTCTGCTGCTAATAAGATAATCAATAAAATACAATGACATTTAATGCTAAGAGTTTTTTTTTTACTTTGTTACAGTTTATGATAGTCATTATAAAATTAAATGGCTGACAGTTTTTATTTTGAAAACTGAAGTTGTTAAAAATTTTTATCACAAAAGATGCCATTGTAGACAATGGCATATTTCTCCATAATATGTAAAGAAATATTCATTCAGTCAATATATAGTCTGTGAACACCTGTTACATCAAGTATAGGAATATAATGAGCAGTAAGGTCTGACATCTGGCTTGATAGTACTTAGACACTGGAAAAATATAATCATATGTACCTAATTTAGTATTGCCTCTAAATTATTTGATTAAAACTAATTACATATATAGAAAATAAAGATTCTAAATAAACTGATGAAAACATTTTTACTTAAGAAACTAGAATTTAAGGATATTTCTATCTGCTTAGCCAAAGATTCTAACTCTCTCAAGAAAAATTGACAAAACTAATATTATTTTTATTTTTAATAATTAAAAATATGTAAATATACAAATATTATTTCACATACTTGTATTAAGAAAAGTTTTCAAACTTTTTAAGACAAATATCTTCTCTAGGAATCTAAAGTTTTTAATCTTTTGTTGTATTTAAACCATTTTAGAAATTCACACTACCTATGTGTGCAGATGCGTTTAAGGGAGTTCTTCCCAATTGAAGACTACAGACACTTAGATAACAACAAATCTACTTATACAGCAAGAATTCCTTCTCATCTAAATTAAAAATATTTCTTATACACATATGAATATTTTCCTTATGTATTGAGACAGTTGTGACTAATATAAAATTTTAAAATATTACTTGAGTTTTATAGATAATACAAATGCCAGAAAACTAGCATCACTATTAAATCAGATTTAAAATAAGCAACTTCTGTTATTTATGATAGTCAATATACTTTTTTATGACTACTTTTACGTTCCCAATTATTTACTTTTTCTTTTATTGTTCATGCTTTTGATGTCAAATAAAAATTCATTGCCCAATCCAAGGTCATGAAGATTTACCTCTATGTTTCATTGCAATAGTTTTATGTGTTTAGATCTTGATTCAGACCATGGTGCATTTTGAGTTAAAATTTGTGTGGGAGTGAGGTAGGGAATAAAGCCCAACTTTATTCTTTAGGATATTTTTATTCAGTTATCACAGCATCATTTGTTTAAGAGACTGTTGTTTACCCCCTTTGAATTGGCTTCATATCCTTGTCAGAAATAAATTAGCCATAGATGTTTAAGTTAATTTCTAGGCTTTCAATTCCATTCCATTGGTCTATATGTCATCCTCTGAACCAGTACCGCATTTTCTATTACTGTAGCTTTATAGTATTTTGTGACCAGGAATTGTGAGTGCTACAACTTTGTTTTTCCCTTTCAATATTATCGTGGCTATTCAGGGTCCCTTGTAATTCCACATGAACTTGAAGATCAGATTTCCCATTTCTGCAAGAAAAGTCATAGGTATTTTGATGAGAGTTGCACTGAATCTGCATATTACTTTGGGAAATGTTGTTCTCTTAACAGTGATACGTTTTCCAATTAATAGTAAAGGATATATTCCATTTATTTGAGTCTTATTTAATTTCTTTCAACAATGCTTTGCAATTTTCAATATATATAACTAGCATTTCCTTAGCTTACTTCTTCCTATGTATTTTTTGTTTCCTTTGGATGTTATTAGAAATTTTCTTAATTTCTTTCTTGGATTGCTCATTGCTATTGTATAGACACATAATTAAATTTTAGCCTGAAAATTTACTGAATTTGTTTAATAGCTTTAGCAGTTTGTGTGGAGGTGTTTGTGTACATTCATTTTGTTTTGTGAGATTTTATATATAATGAATCACATCATCTGCAAATAAAGATAGCTTTACTTATTTTCTAATATGACTACCTTTTATTTGTTTATTTTTCCCTTACCTAATTACTCTGGATAGAACTTTTAATACAATGTTGAATAGCCATGATGAAAACATGAATCTTTGTCCTTTGTTTTACTTCTGATTTTAGAAGCAAAACTTTCAGTCTTTCACCATTGAGTAGACTAGATATTTTTATCATAAAGGGGTGTTGAATTTTGTCATATTGCTTTCCCCATGTCTGTTGAAATGATCATGTACTTTTTTCTTTGTTCTAAAAATACATTGTTTGACATTGATTATTATTTTTATATTGAAGAATGCACCCAATTCTGTGTGCTATTGCATTTGGTTTTCTAATATTTTGTTGAACATTTTTGCATCTACATTGTTAAGGAATATTTTTCTGTAGTTTTCTTTAATTCTGGTGTCAGTGTAATTTTGATCACATAAAATGTGTTAGAAAGAGTTTCCCCCTTTTCTATTTTTTTTAAAGATTGAGTAGAACTTGTGCAAATTTTTAACATAGTTGATAGAATTTACCAGTGGAGTTTTGTCTAGTCCTGACTTTCACTTTGACACTAGGTTTTTTATTAGTGATTAAAGCTTTCTGCATATTATCATTCACTTGAGACTGTCTATTTTTTCTAAATTTGATAAGTTGTATATTTCTAAAAATTTTTTCGTTTTGCCTAGATTATCTATTCTCTTGTCATATAATTGTTATCTTATAATTCTTATAATTTCTATGAGATTGGTAGTAATGTTCCTACTTTTATTTCTGATTTTAATTACTTGTGTCTTTTCTTTTCTTAGCATAGGTAAAAAATTATCGATTTTGTTGATATTTTCAAAAATCAACTTTGGTTTTTAATATATTCTTTGTTTTTCTAGTCTCTCTCTCTCTCTCTCTCTCTCTCTCTCTCTTTCTTTTTTTCTTTTTCTTTTTTTTTTTTGAGTTAGAGTCTCACGCTGTTGCCCAGGCTGGAGGGCAGTGGCACACTCACGGACACCGCAGCCTTGACCTGCTGGGTTCAGGCAATCCTTCCACCTCAGCTTTCCAAGCAGCTGGAACTACAGGCGCGCGCTACCACGCCCAGCTAATTTTTTTAAAATTATTGTAGAGACAAGGTCTTGCCATGTTGCCCAGCTTGGTCTCAAATCCATAGGTTCAGGCAATCCTCTTGCTTCCATCTCCCAGAGTGCTGAGATTACAGGCATGAGCCACAG
>CAUYQG010195583.1:0-51487 GCA_963574415.1 Tarsius wallacei
AATTCTTTATTTCATATCTCCAAAAAAATAGATAAACTAGCAAACAAACAGGCAAAAAAATTTTTTAATTAAAAATTAAGAAAAAGAAAAAAACCCCTGTCCTCTTGTGGCAGGTTCTATAATTGTTTCTCTCATCTGCTCACAGATAAGCCCCTCTACTGTCTCCTGTGGCACTGAGGTCTCAGTTATAACCTTTCCTGTGTCCTCTGTGGAAAGAGGAGGTGGCAATGGGGGTGGGTGGGACTTCAGTTCTACCCTCCCACTCTTGTATGGTTAGGAGGATTCCCTCTGGTGGGGAGACACAGAATCGTCTCTTTCCCAGCGGAAAGGTGGGTCATACATATCTCTCAGGTATGTTGGGTCAGAAAACACTGGAATAGTGAGGCTAGAGGGGAAAGAGCAGGAAAAAAAAGTAGCTAAGAGGAGTGTTTGTAATTTAGTTGTTTGTATTTTTGACATAGTCCCAAATCTAAATCACTGATTCTGATGTTCTTTTTAAAAAATAATCAGAGATGGGAAGTGGGAGGAAGATGACAGTGGAGTCAGTTGGACTGTGAGTCCCAGTGTGAATGAGTGAGTGTATGGAAAATTTGCATTCATGTATGTGAGTAAGTGGGCGTGTGATTGGCTGACTGAGTGGGGTCTCGGAAGCAAGCAGTCAGGCTCTCCCAGTGAAGTCTGGTGCCACAGTTGCTCTGCTTGGACTCTAGCACTTCCTGGGGTGTAGAAGCCAAGTGCCATTTTTTTTGAGTCGATGTCTCACTCTGTCACCCAGGCTGGAGTGCAGTAGCACACTCATAGCCACCACAGCCTTGATCTGCTGGGCTCAGCTGATCCTTCCACCTCAGTCTTCCAAGTAGCTGGAACTACAGGTGTGCGGAATGCCATTTAAAAAAAAATCAGCAAAGCCTTTCCCAGGAAGAAGCTGCTGGGTGTGACTGCTGGCTCCAGATTCTGTCTCACCACTGCAGCGCCTGGCTGGACACTGGTAGCAAGGACTACAGAGGGAGCAGAGCGAGGGAGCCCAGAGGCTGAGCACCACTGGAGAAGACAAGACTGGCATTTTAAAAATCATCTTAAAAACTAGGCAGGAAAGTGCTCTGGCTTGCTCATCACAGGGCGACAGTCCTGGGCTCTGTGACTGGGGGGATTAACTACTCAGGAGCTGATTTTAGCCCACAGGGAATAACTCTATTGGACAATGCTACTTTGGAAAGTAATAAAAATATTCTTACTGCAACCAAGAACTATTAATTGAGAAGAAGTAAGAAACTATTCTTGTTTTAAACTTCTGCCAAGAAAGGAGAAAAAAATCACTTATGCCTAGTACATCCCTCAGCAAGTCAAAGATGCCCAGGACAATTAGGCTAGCAAGCAAAGTGCACATCTCTCTTCAGGATCTGGTAGCCTCTGGGATTTGCTTCATATGGGTTGTATTTTACTATAAAGTAACATGTCCCATGAATGGGGTTTACTGATTTCCTGAAATTCAACTTAGAAATAATCTGAAAGTTCTTATTCAAAATTCAAGTTAGCATATCACCTAAATATGTCATAGAATCTCTCTCTGTGTGTGTATGTGTGTGTGTATCTTGTGTTTTAAGTATAGTATGGTATACGTGGAAAGTATACAAAGCTTGAAGTCAGTAGTACATTTGCCACTTACTATTTGGTGACATTATAAGACCCACTAGGCTATATTCCTTCATCTATAAAACTATCTCAAAGGACTATTGTGACACTCAAAGTGTAGGTATATGAAAATACTCTGCAAAGAGCATAATTGAATCTGCAATGGTTGGTCATTTCATACAGACATGATATAGTCAATATACAAACAGGATAGTTTAAGCTGAATACATTTCTGAATGTTTTTAACTCCTGAATATGTTTTGTCATTGTTGTCATTTATTTCACTGATAAGTAGAATGGTAAGAGAACAAAAACTTAGTTATTGAGATTTCTGGTTGATTAGGTTCTATTAATTGAAACACTGCACATTGTTTGTAGTTTAGTTTATTTGGCCCTAAACATTTCCTTCTTGGGATTAAAAACAAAAACATGTTTTATGAATATCCCTCATTATGGTTGAGTGAGAGGGATAATTTTAAAAAAATATTTTTACTAATTACTAACTGAAATCAGCCTCTATCCATTCTCATAAATCAATGAGAACAAGAATAATTCTATTTCATGCATTGATGGACTCAAAATAAAAGTAAAGACTATTAACTTGATTGAATTATTAAGGTTGCATTAAGGATTCTGACCTTAAATAAAGAGTCTTTATGCCATCCATTCTCTAAGGTAAAATTTGTTAGCGTCATAAGAACCTTCAGCACCTAGCTAACTTTTACTTCTCAACTTGGCATCTATTGCCTACTCCTGCACCTTGATATATGCTATTTGTTTCAAGTAAAAGTGCTTTTCAAATGCAGTCATGTCTTCTGTAAAGGTTCACCATTTAGATGCTTACATATTTTTCTCTTATAACACAAAGGATAAAACAATGCTCAGACATTGTAGAAAATAAGCCTGGAAATGAAACTATTTTGTGATATGATTCTTAATTGTATTTATTATGGTTCCTATTCATCCTGAAAACTCAGTGAGGTCAGTTTGTTTATTTGTTTGTTTATTGGCAAAGCACCTGAGAAGTCAAGCCTAGTATGGCCAAAGGCATTAGATTTTATCTCCAGTTCCGAGATCTTTGGCAGGTTATTTCTTTTTCTCTTTTCTTTTCTTTTCCCTTTGTTTCTTTCTTTCTTTCTTTTCTTTTCTTTTCTTTTTTTTTTTTTTTGTTGAAGTCTGACTCTGTAGCCCAGGCTGGAGTGCAGTGGCATGCTCATGGCCACCCCAGCATCGAACTGCTGGGCTCCGGTGATCCTTCTGCTTCAGCCTTCCAAGGAGCTGGAACTACAGGGGTGCGCCACCACACCTGGCTAATTTTTGATGTAGAGACAAGTTTCGCCAAGTTGTCCGGGCTGATCTCAAACCCACAGGCTCAGGCAATCTCCTCGCCTCAGCCTCCCAAAGTGCTGTGATGACAGGCTGAGTTATTTTCTTTTCTTTTCTTAGGGATCTAGTTTACTCCAAAGGCATGAATGGTAACATGTAAGGTGCTCTACTAGAGAAATAGTTGTGACATCAGCCCCTGACGCTGGTGAAACATGCCATTCTCATATCTTTGCCGTGTATGGAATTATATCACTGAGGGGAAAATTAGTGAGGTTGTCATATCTGACCTCTAGTAGGTTACACTAGCTTTTAAGAAACACCTTTTTGTGAGAGTCATGGTTTATTCACTTTGTGGGACTTGATTATTTCTTGGAAGGGCCTGGGTTTTGGAAAAAGGAAAATGTCATTACCTCGGTGCTAAAAAGAGGGTTTTCTCTGTCTATAGCTTAAAAAATTTCTCTGATTTTATACCCCAAGAAATAAACAGAACTGACAATGTAGCTTTGAAACTCATTCTTATAGTGTGCAATCATCCATTTAATCAATAATGTGGTTGAGTGTCCCAAATGGTCACAGAAATACTGTGGTCGGGGTGCATGTGACTCCTATAGTCTGGCATGTAGGTACTCAATAAACATTTCTTGAATTCTGACCATTTCCAGGCAGTCATGTCATCTAGCCAATCCTCTCTATCAAGAGCTGACTATTCTCTATGGCATTTTCTTTTAACAAATAAAACAAGACAAACACAGAACATCAAATCTTACCCTAACAACCACATTCTTAAGCCCCTCTGGGGACATAAGTACCGGCAGATCTGAGAATTGTGTTTTGCTGCTTCCCCGAGAGAACAAGGGTCATATCAACCCAAGGGTCTTGCATTTCACTGTGTTGAGACAACTTCATAAACTGAAAGCTTAAATGGAGTTGTGTGTTCTTTTCCACATTTACCTTAAAGAGATACCTGCTATTCCCCTGAGAAGATGTTTGGTCGGCCTTCATGATAGTGGCAGGCGTTTACTATTGTTCCTAAATTGGTGACATCACAGTCTGATGGTTCACAGAATATTATCCTTTTCCAGGAATCACTGGGCATCCCTTTGAGAGTTCTAACTAATTATTACTGACAAAAATGAAAGAAAAACAGATCATTCTATTCTAGCAAGTCAATAAGCAAATGCCTAGAATTAACTGATTCTCATTTTCCAAAGGCAAAATATTCTAACCCAATAAACTGTTCTGCAAATGAGCAAGCTGGTTTCCATGTCCTCTCCATTTAAAAATTTTTTTTCATGTGTTTGTTTTTTTTTTTTAAATACTCAGTAAATTAAAAAACAATTGCACCTAGGTGTCTGAACAATTTTGTCTGATGACGAAATTGTGTTTATAACAGGAAAGACAATTGTTCATTAGGGATTATGTCTACACAGAATATTATTATGCCATATTTTTTAACATGTTTTTTTATTTTAAAATTGTGGGGTATAGTTAAGGGTTAGGTATACAAATATGCATCGTTCAGGCACCCTTGCTGATAAGGGTTGTCTCCATGCCATATTTTATAGCAACAATATAACCCAACTATCCCACTTTACAGATAAATTAAGGCTGAGAACAATCATCCAAGTTACTGACAGAAGCATACATAAGACTTGAATCTTCCTTCTCTCAGCCCACTGGTCTTTGCATCTTTTAACATCACGAGTCTTTTCATTTGTTATGAAAACTTGCTTAGTCAATGAATTCAACCTCTTCATCCAAGCTTTTGCCAGAGCTTGTAAGAATAGGAAAGGTGATGCATTCGGGTTTCATGTTATTCCCTTTTGTACCTCTAGGTGAAAATGGAGAGGCCATGGAAACCAGCTTGCTCATTTGTAGGACACTTTATTGGGTTGAAATATTTTGCCTTTGGAAAATGAGAATCAGTTAATTTTAGACATTTGCTTATTGACTTGCTAGAATAGAATGATCTGTTTTTCTTTCATTTTTGTTATATTATTCCCTTTTGTAGTGTCAGAGAAAAAGATTTAAAACTAGAACCCTTGTTGCAAGAGTTTGGGCAAAGATTTAACTCCTATTACCTTTTACATATTTATCTCTAAAACAAGATATATGGATTAAATGGTGTTCTATGTCCTACAAGCTATAATATTCTATAGTTCTACAGAATAGGGTCAAGAGCCCAAATATTCTCTACTTCATTAAGCTCAAAGAAGAATAAATCAAGATTCTTACTTTTTGCATCATTACTTATTAGAAACTCTGAATTTCATGCTAGTACTTCTCCCAGTAACAAATGATAGTGAAAGCTAGTGCTTATTTACAATTACTGTGACTCTACAAAGTTAGTAATGTTATTATCCTCATTTTACAGATAAGAAACCTGGATCCTAAAGTAGTTAAATAACCTACTCAAATTCACACTGCTAACATGTTTGTGCCACTGGGCTGCACCAGCGCTATAAAATCCACGTCTCTCTCAGATGACTGATATGGCAATTATAGCCACTTAATATGCAAGCCACTTCTCTGGAGGTTTATATTTTACCTCCTTTTTTTGGCCAAAAGAATAATCAAGAGAGTGAATAGAACCATGGGTCTGTGATTCTCATGATGCACGTGGAGATCTGCCCTGTCTATCTGTAAGACAGCCCATGTACTTTTGCAATTCATGACAGTGATCAGTTGTTTTGGTGGTTCGTGCAGGCTGCTGCATGCAATGAGGACCACTCTTCTGCCTCTTCCCAGAGAGTGTGCACAGCCACCTCACCAGAAATTGATGGGTGGCAGTACAGGATCAGCACATTCTCAAACCACAAAAGTCAGCCCCACTACACCTACACAGCTCAGTGGGTCTTCTGGCTTCTGCCTCCACATTTTTGATTCAGTGTAACAGTCTGGGTGACTTTTTTTAAAAAAGCCCCACTTCAAGTCAGCTTTTAAGGCAGGAACATTTCCTAGAGGTGTATCATTTCCTAGAGGTGGGCTTGGGTCAAAAGTAAGTATAAATCATGTTATGAAATACATTTTCTTCTCATTAAACCTGTGTTGACACATTAGTCCTGAATATAGTACTCCACAGCATCCATCTATTTCACTGTGAATTTTTATGTGTACAAAGTCCACTAATGGGGTATTCAGCTCTTAATGTGGCATGTCTACTTAGCTTAGAATGCTCTGAAAGTAGCCAAACATATATGTATGCTCATTCTTTAGCTCTAGTCTCTAGCTTGGTAAACTAACCACAGGTCCCATCAACACCAAAGCCAGCTATAGCATCTACAACTCTACTACTGTTTCTTTGGTTTTCTAGAGCCTTTATCAGGAATGGGGTGGTCTAGGAATCAGCAGATATGGTTTGCAGTCTCATCTTTGAAATCCATGGTCTATGAGACTCGAGCCAGCACCATTCTGCCTCCTTATCTTTAAAACAGGAGTAGTAGATTCTGCCCCCCACATCACAACAAGATCAGCATTTATTAAAGCCCCATGTAAACCAGAAAGTCTGTCTGAAAGAAAAAGATGGATGTTTTTTCCATTCTTTCCATCTTTCTCAGTTAAAGATGACTCCCAACTTGCTAATATCCAATCCTGAATAAGGGTTGGTAGCTAAATCAGTGTCTTCAGGGGTAAGAACATCTTGAGTGTAAATGTGCAAATCTAGAAGATGGTACTTACAAGAGAGGAGGTCTTCTGGTTTATTCTCAATCAATGTCCTCATCCTGGGGCAATGTCACCTCACTAAGGGGTATCTTCTATTGCCACAGACGGTGGGGGACTGTTACTACTGGCGCCTGGTTGACTGGGCTCTAGAATGCTAAGTATCCTGCACTAGACAGGGTGATCCTGTACACACACAAAAAAAAGTCTTACCCAAAATGCCAATAGCATGTCTCCTCCACTGAGAAATACTGCTCAAAGCAATGTGTAGTTTGTGGCCCCTAAGGCTCTAACTGATGCAGACAGAGAGAATTTACTTTTGGTCTCCTCCCCCAGATGAAATCCAGCCACTCTCATGTGAGGCCTATAATAGCTCAGAGTGTAACTGAGTTTCGAATAGTATTATCAAGAAGTAAAAAAATGGGGTCAGAGATGAGCAGTTTTTAAATTGTCCCACAAAAGCTTCTATAAGAAGCCCCCTCCAACTTCAGCAGGAGCAAGGGGTCCCAACAGGTTAACATGCCCATAATGTGAGGATCAGCCTAACTAATTAGGGACCCTCTAATTAGTAAATTATGATTCTAAAAACTATCATCTTTGCAGTTTATTGAAGAAACATTGGATTATACCCTTATTTCATGGCAAACATGGTCTAACTAAGCACTGGACATAAGATACAATCTCTTCCCTCAAATTGCAGATAATTATGTATGTACCATGACACATGCTGTAATGTGTTATGAGGGAGCCTTAAGGAGAGATCAGGGAACAACTCACTTCCACAGAAGAAATTATGATTGAATCGAACTTTGAATGTTATATAGTATTTTTCAGGTGAATAAATGAGAGAAAAGACTATTGTAGAAATGAGAACAGCATAAACAAATCCTGGAGGTGTGAACAGAAGTGACACATATGCTGGCTGATGTGCTTACCTGGCTGTGGGGGGACATACTGGAAGGACTGAAAAGATGTGAATACAGATAGATGAATGTATTTATTCAGCTAAGGGCTTATCCTCTGAAGAACAGGGGTTTTGTTTTTTGTTCTTTGTTTTAATACTGAAGTTGCTTTATCATCCAAATGCAGTTACAAGAATAAACACCATCATTAACATTACTCAAGTAGAGAAAAACAGGGTTTTTATGAGTATTTTTATAATATCATTTGAATTCAGAGCTCACGGGACCCAATCTTAAGACAGAAATCACTCCAGCATTCTCTTTTCCCTATGTTTTATAGCTGAAGTAATTAAAACTCAGATATGTTAAGTGACTTGTCTAAGACCAGCTAGCAAGTTTGTGGCAGTATAAGGGCTAGAACCTACTCCATCTTCTCAGTTCATAGAATTTGTCCCTGCTCTGTGCTGCCTTCAGGAATTTTGTTTACTATCTGAGCATAATCCAATGTAACACGCAATGTGATTATAAAGTTATTTATGAAGTTCAAGTTTGCCATTGCTCAGTTTGAAGATATACTGTAATTCCTTCATTGCAACTGGTGATAGGTAAGATGCTGAGCTGCTTCTACATGAAAGCATTCTCTTCAGAAACACGGGCAAACAGCAAGCCACCACGTGAGCATGAAATTCTCCCCCTGCCACACAAGCTCCCGCCTTCTTGTTTCTAACTGCCTGAGATTATGAAGGCACAGATCGAACATGAGGCCTCTTAAATTCTGGTGGTTCTCTAAATAATATGCTGTTTATGTTTGCATGTAAATAATCACACCCTCTTTATTTTCTAGATGAGGGAGTCTTCAGAAAGATGAAGCTACATGCAGAGCACATCAGAGATAGATTTTCAGACTCCAGAGTTACAGCATTCTCTGTAACAGGGTTGAATTTTTCACTCATCTGCACACTTCTAACAATTTATCCAGGCTTATGGTCTTAAATTTCACCTCATATTCAGATTAGTCTGTGCTTATTTAGGCTTCTGAGATCAGTTATTTCCCACTTCCCTTTCTCTCTGGCTGCCTTTCCATCACCCATCATCAAATAGAAGTCATCTAAGCGAATTCACTCAGTTACAATAGTGGAAATTAACACCCAGAGGAATGAAGCCATTTGCCTAAGTTTGCACAGTTAAAAGCGGTCCTCTGACTAGACTATCTGACTCCCAGTCCAGTGTTTTTCCTTGCACACCAATCTGCTGTTCCCCAAGGAAAAATGACATGGCATTTTTCTATCCTCAAACCCTCTGTCTCTCGTTGCATAACCCCATAAGGATGGGTGGAGATGAGCATTGTTCTCTGTGGTTTATTCCAGGACCTTGTTTAGAATGCCTACCAACTTGTCATCCCCCATGCTGTAGTGGTCCATCTGTTGCATTAAGAAGCTGGTTAAAGAGGAGTTTAACACACTTTCTGGTCTAGAGAATGTTTATGATCAATGCTATCACTTAGGTAGTGATCACCACAGAAAACAGTATGCCCACGAAGAAAGACAGCAGGGTTCACAGCTTCTATCATTTGAGAATGAAGTAAAGTTCATCCAAAGTTCACTTGTAGTGGTAGGTTATTAGATTCATAATCCCAGAGACCAATTAGGTCACTGAATGGATTTGGGTAAGATTGATAGTGGCCTAGAAAGTGAAAAAAGACAATTTTCAAACCATGTTTGCTTCAGGTGCAAGGTATTTTGTCTGAATTGATCAGCATGGTGCATTTCATTTAGTGTAGACAAGGTTTACCTTGATAGAAGATATTTTTCAATCAATGAGACCCAAATATTTAGTTAAAATTTCTTGGCTGGGTGTAGTGGCTCAGCCTGTAATCCCAGCACTTTGGGAGGCCAAAGTCTGAGGATTGCCTGAGTGCAGGAGTTTGAGACTAGCCTGGGCAAGTTGGTGAGATGTCTAGTCATACAATAATCACAAAAACTAGCTGGGCATAGTGGCATGCATCTGTAGTTCCAGTTACTTGAAAGGCTGAGGCGGAAGGATCACCGGAGCCCGCCTCGACCTGCTGGGCTCCGGCGATCCTTCCACCTCAGCCTTCCAAGTAGCTGGAACTACAGGTGTGTGCTACCAGGTCTGGCTAATTTTTGATTTATTGTAGAGATGAGGTCTCGCCGAGTTGCCCAGGCCAGTCTCAAACTCATGGGCTCAGGCAATCCACTCACCTCAGCCTCCCAAAGCACTGGGATTACAGGCAATATTTATTTATTTAGAAACCCCATCTCTCTCTCTCTCTCTTTTTTTGAGGTGGAGTCTCACTCTTTCACTCAGACTGGAGTGCAGTGGCTGTGAGCATACCACTGCACTCCAGTCTGGGTGACAGAGTGAGACTCCAACTCAAAAAAAAGGGGTGTGGGGAAGAAACTCAAGAACTAGCTTCTCAGCTAGGGTTTTTTAGGGTCATTACTGTCTCACAGTCTGACTGGGCTATTTTGGAAGAGAAACTAGATTTAATCAGTTTTGGCTGATAGAGTGATCTTGCTCTGAAGAATCAAACCATGCTCCCCAAATCCCAAGATACTGATTTGTAAACTAGATGCCGACACAGTCACATACAATAGAAAATGCTTGGTGAGTGTCACCCAGGTTATTCCCTTCCTAGTATTAGGATAGTGAGAAAACCAAATGAGTGGTCAAAGATAGCCTGTGGGTACAACATTAGAAATTGGGCATCTCATGAAAAGTGTCATTCAGGCTGCAACAGAGATGTGAGAATTCTTCCACATTCCACCTGAGAACACTCTTCAAATGTTAGGCTCTTCAAATAGAGGGTCTTGCCACCTTTATTTCCCAATGGCAAGAAAACTGGCAAATTCTTTTGGGAAAAGATGGAGGCTTTATCGAGTCTCTAGCAGCCCCCATCTTCTGTTAGGAAATTGCTCCAGACATGTTATACCTACTTGACTCATAGCCTGTCTTATATTGGAAACATGCTCATCTCCTTGGGAGATTCTGGAAGGTGCCACAGCTTAACCACCAATCGTGAATAAACCATCTAAGTGGTTGGGTTATTTCTCAGAAGGACAAATCTCTTGAACTTGTGCTAATTCTGTTTATTTCATTTCAGGGGGTACTATGATCTGGCCTCGCTCTGAGTGTACCTGGGTCTGATTTGTCCTTGTCAGCAATCTCCATGTGTGGACCCTGACATTTGAAACTGTATCTGTTAGTCACTCTCCATACAGAAAATAGTCATGGGGTGACTATGACTCATCTATAAAATGCCAAAGGAATGGACTCTCAAAAAATTTTTCAAAAATCAGATAACATTGTTACTCCTAAAAGAGGCTAAACAACCATTTTGACTATTTTTATTTCCCCCTCGAGTTGATTGGTTATCCTGATTCCAAGTGGAAACACAGACAATTTGGGAACTCATTTTGGTTTCTGCCCTGGTCACAAAGACTTTTGACACACTTTCTATTTCAGCATCAGGACACAGAGGAAGAAAATATCCAAATGAGTATAGACTGTCATGCCAGAAATAAGTTCTTAATATAGACAACTAAAATATGCCAACAGATAATTTAACTATCAAAGCAGAAATGAGACTTCCTTGTTTTAATACTATCTTCATGAGTAGCCTCTGTTCTTTCTTTCTGTCCCTAAGTCGATCCCAACTTCTGGTTATAAATAAATATTCAGATCCCATCATAGTAAATTAAGAATCTAGGGAAAACTTGTCATTTGAGCATTATGATGTCATCTCTTTACACATGTAATTCCAATATGGCAAGTTATTGAGTGTTCCTCTTAAAGTCAAGGATAATTAGATATCTGTAGCATAATAATTCTGATAGTAGCAGTGACTCACATTTTACTCACTTAACCCTATAAAGTAGGTTATCCTTAACCTTATTTTACAGATGAGGATTACAGAATTTGAATGACATGCCCAAGGTCAATGACTTGCTTACAGTCAATGAAGGTTGGCTTCATTGCTGTGCTATCTGATACCGCAATCCTCCCAACCTAGAATTTAAAAATTCCCTCTGAAACAGGCCAATCCAAATGCATCTTATATGAGTGCATGGATGACAAGAATGACTTTGCAGATCTACCTTCATTGTCTTAGCAGAGAATTAGGCCAAGAGCCCAAATATCTGGCATGGAATTTTGGGCAAGTTGTACTTTTTCTGTGACTCAGTCACTCTACCTAATAAAAAAAGAAATAATGGCCTTTTATTCATTTACTAATTCAACAAGTATACTAAAAACTGAAACTCCAATGGGGGAAAACAGACTAGAAAACATTAATAAAAATAGGAACCATTGCTCTGAGTATTGTTGCTTAAAAAAAGAAATTGCCTCAAGCATGTGGAGGCTTATACTCAAGATTAATTGTTTCAGTTTTGTTTTCTTAATCAGTGAAGTGATTTGAATTCTTCTCCTATTAAAGAAAGAAAATTACAAGCCTAAATGGCCAATGTAGTACAAGTTGCTGCTTGCAAAAGACCTATATCCTCAAGGTTCCTGTGAGTGGTTTGTGAAAGACAGATTTGCTCTAAACTGTCAGCAATACGCACTACATCTCTAGACTTAAAATAAACTAATTCTAGAATTATTCTAGAAGTTCAAGGTACATCTTCATGTGCCAGGAACTCATTTCTTTCAGCAAAGACTGTGATTGTCTGATTACCCCAAAGCAAGAACATAGTACAGGAAGACTAATACACTGTAATGGGAGAACTGATGGCAGAAAGGATATTTATTAAACAAAATAGAATGGGAGTTTTGAAAGGAAGACAAGTAATTTGAAAGGCTATTTTGTTCATTCTAAGAGAATTATAAAGTTTAATCTTGCTGATAGACTGAAGTATATTAAGAAAATGTTGAGTGAGAGAGTAGAAAAGTTAAGTCAACAAATAAAAGGAGGAGATAAAAATTACATTCATTTAAAAATACTCTTTATAGGGAAAGTTAAAGCAGAAGGCATGGAGCATTTGCTAGGCAGTGAAAAATGAAGGCATCTGATTTTTCCAATTAAAGCCTTTACCAGTGTCTAGGGCTTCGGAGTGAGAAGTATGCATAAAGAAAGGATTGCTTCTTTCTTGGTTCAGAATCATCCAATTTGTTTCCAGTTTTTCTGAAATCACTTGCAAGGGCATCAACATGAAGCCATTAACTAATGGATCTCAACTGCTCAAGCCCAGAGGCCTAATTTATATACAGGAAACTAAACCTTTAAGGTGAGTTTTTTCCGCTCTTAAGATAAAGAGCAAAACAAAAGGAAAGAAAAGACCCAAAACAAAACAAACAAACAAACAAACCAAGAAGAAACCAGTCATTAGAAAATGAAACACATTTGCCTGCCTAATTTCAACTTGTATGCAGGGGCCAATTTCTAGTAAAAGAAAATAGGATGATGTCAGTTGCAAATGGAATGTTTAAGATATAATTCATAGCATGACTGCGTCATGTCTCTTAGAGCTGTCTATTGCAATTTTGGCTTAAGTATTAAAGCAAAAGTCTCAGGTTTCCTTTCCCTACCTAAATTAATTTGTTTGAGGGTCAGCTTCTTGCAGTTTTTAATAGAAGCATTTCAATACAAGCTCAATGGCTATGAGTAGAACTCATCTCTCTTGGACCTTGACTACTGAACTAAGAAGATCAGGCTTTAAGCCAAGGCAGTGAGAGTCACCAAGGTGGCTGTGACTGGGAGAGTAACAGAAGGTTCTGACAACAGTGAGTGGGATGGATGAAGGGGGTAAGAAGGGGACAGAGAGAAAGAGAAACCATGTAAGAAAAGGAGCATTTTATAGCCTTAGAATCAGGGGCCATTGTTGATGTTTGTGGGTACTGTTGAACCGTGTCACCCAAATCTTGTTTGAGCAGAACTCATCTCCAAACACTAGGGAGAGATATCCCTACTGCTCTCTTGGCTTCACACTGGACCGACTCCGACTTTCTCTCAGCTGGCAGGTGTCACTACTCCACTTGTAAAAGGGTTCACAGAAATGAGCAGAGGTGCAGAGAAGGCAAGAAATCAGATGAGCTTTGCATGCCTGGAACCACCACAATGCCAAGGAAGTGCCCAGAGAGGCAGAGCCAGGTGGTGGTTTCAGCTCAGCCCTCCTACAGTTATGTGAACCTCGCCATGCTCAGGTCCCTTTGTCTCTCGGTCCTGAGATTCCACATCTGTAAGACAGGAAGGCAACCACGGGTGATTGCCATGGTTCTGTACAGCTTGAAAATTTGTATATCAGCAGTACATAATTAACTAAAAGATGCATTGCATGGATCATATTCAATTCAAAGCACTTCCAGACAGAGCACTCTACAAAATACCAAAGCTGCTGAGGGCTTGCTTTCCTCACTTTATTTTTCTACTCTCTGCTTCCTGTGTTTTTCCATTACTTTTCTGACACAATATCTCCCCCTCCTTCCATTTTTTTCTTCATTTTCTTGTGACAGCAGGGAAGGTCTGCTTCATTAGATTAAGAAGCTGAAACCATCTGTTTATCTACAGCACAAGGAGGAGCCAAGGCCCAGCCAGCTAGCTCTTTCCCACACCATTCTGCTGGTGACTCTCAACCTGCTCCAGCAAGAAGAGGAAGTAAAGCACAGCCTCCTTTCTGACTTACTTTTTTTCTCACTCCTTTCTCCACCAAGTTGCAGGCTTCCCTAAGATCTAGACAGCTCTGCTCCTCACTGCCTGCTAGACAGCCAGGGTGACTGTTGTCGCTCCCTTTTCCTGGGAAAAGTATTAAAGAGGAGACAATCCGCACAAATCTTGCTCTAGCTTGTCTTGAAAATAACCACCAAGGACACGTGATATGAATGCATGCAGCTCCCAGCCTCCTCTCTGTGACTGCTCAAGTCTAGCAGGTCAGCAGAGTTTTGGCTGCCTCACTTCCTAGGAAAGGACCAGAACCTGGTAACTCACTCATCCCCTGGTGCCCTCTGCCTCTGTTGCATCTGAGAACCATAGCTTCCTTGTGGTGCTCATTAGCTGAAGCTGAGCGCAGCAGGGTCTCCTCTCTCTTGCCACCCCAACCCATCCCACCCCCAACCCAGGGATTCCTGCCCACTGCTGGCATGTCTCACTTTCTATGCCAACCTGGTTCTTTTTCTTTTAAAACAGCTGAAGTTACCTTGAAAAATTAAGTGAAGAACAAAGAATCTATTTTTCCTTATTCTCAGAGCTGAGAGAATAGAGATTTCATTTTAACTAGCCAGGATTTTATAGCAAGAACCAGATTGTTGAATTGCTAAAAATCCTAAAACAAAACAAAACAAAACAAACACACATTAAAAAAACTCAATTTCTGCTACTGCCAGTCCCATTCTTCTAGTATTATGCGAGATGTTCAGGGTTCACTTATGAATGAGAACGTGTGGTACTCAGCTCTTTGTTTCTGTGATAGATTGTTGAGTATGATAGAGAGGGGGAGGCACATAACAGCAATAAGGGTGCCTGATCCTAGTCCAGGTGAGGTGAGGTCCAATGGGAGGCCCAAACTTCACCTGTATGCAAACTACTTATGTGCCCAATCCTGACTTATATCCCATGTCTTAAAAAAACAAAACAAAACAAAACACTCAATTCCCAAGACAGGCCTATGGGAAACTGAATCTACATATAGCCCAAAGCTGCTAGAAAGAGGGAAAGACTTAGTAGCCAAAGAAGTACTATAGAAAGTAAAAGTTATATTAAAATTAGGGGCAACGGTTGGTCCACCTCCATCACCTAGAGTAATAACATCATCTGTGTAATGCTATATTATCTGTCCAGTATGTGTCAAGCACTTCAAATACATTAGCACCAATTAGGACAACAATCTTTGTTGTGTTTTTTTTGAGTTGGAGTCTCACTCTGTTGCTCAGGCTGGAGTGCAGTGGTATACTGCTGGGCTCTGGTGATCCTTCTGCCTCAGCCTTTCAAGTAGCCAGAACTACAGGTGCATGCTACCATGCCCAGCTAATTTTTTTTTATTTACTGTAGAGACGAGGTCTCGTTAAGTTACTTGGGCTGGTCTCAAACCCGCAGGCTCAAGCAATCCACTCACCTCGGCCTCCCAAAGTGCTAGGATTACAGGCTGAGCCACCGAGCCTAATAACAATCTTACAGTTGGATATTATTATCCTTATTTTTTGGATGAGAAACCATGGCTCAGAAAGATTATAAACCTGTAACAGATGCAGCAAAGACTCTAACACAGACCTGTCTGTCTTCAGAAACTACAGGTTTTGCAGAAGGCTATGTTGCCTCTGCAAAAGGATAAACTGTTAAAGTCTAAACTTCATAAAATAAAACCAAAATCAGTAAATTAGAGGGAAACCCCTGTGTCCTGGGGCTACTGCCTCCATGACCCTGGGCACATCTTTTGGATTTCAGTTTCTTTGTTTATGAAATGAGAGTGTCAGATCCAATTATTTATTCCAGCTCCAGCAACTGGGAGTGTGCTTCCTAGACCCTACATGTCTTGTCCACCAGGTCAGCAGCTAACATCTAACCTCAGGGCAACAGATCTCTAACAACAGGAAGTAGCTCTTCAGAGGCTCTAGAAATGACTAAGAAAATAATTCAGTTCTCCAGAGAGAACCTCTAATTCATATGACTGCAATTACCCACTGATCAGGGCTGACTCAGGTAACATTTACGGCTGTTTCCTACCCTGCCACTCCATGGCACTCTCTGACCACACTGGAGACAGGATCTCTCTTTGCTCCATATCTACCACCCACATGCTTAAAGAGGTAGTGACTCAAAAGTGAAAGAGGGAGAGAAGGTATTACTCACCTGCACATAGCCGCTATACGAAAACTCATTACAAGAACATATGTTGTTTTATTTATTTATCTTTATTTTTTTGAGACAGGTTCTCACACTGTCACTCAGCTGGAGTGCAGTGGTACAATCATAGCTCACTGCAGCCGTAATCTCCTGGACTCAAGCAATCCTCCTGTCTCGGTCTCCTGAGTAGCTGGGACTACAGGCACGTGCCACCATGTCTGGCTATTTATTTTTGGAGGAATGAGGTCTCACTATATTGCCCAGGCTGGTCGCAAACTTCTGACCTCAAGCAATTTCCCCCTTTGCTCTTCCAAAGTGCTGGGATGTGAGCTACCAACCCAGCCCAACAAGAACATATTAACCAGTAGATAGGGCTAGAATTATTTATTGGCGAGGATTCTTCATTTAATAAAAGGAATCATCAGGATTCCTATCAATAGTGTGTTTATAGTCCATCAAAAACTGAACGTGATGGAGAGACAGAAGCTAAATTTAATGTACTGAGAATCAGTGATAACCAAATGCAGACCAAAACCAAGAAGGAGTGTGTATTGTTTAATATGAAACTATGATATTCTGTTTTCAAAAGTTTGCTTTGCACACAACCTTTAGGTCCTGTGTTTATTGAACTGATGTGAGTGCATCTTTTGCGAAGCAGGAGGCCCATCAGTATGAATCTACACAGAGGGGCTGGGTGCACACTGAGAGAGGGGAGGGAGGAAGGTGGAAGCAAGATGTGAGAGAGCCCATCTGTGCTCAGAAAGGCATCATGATGGCAAATGCTGAACTGATCTTTTTTTAAATGGAAGGATGTTGATGGAAGAGAGGATGACACCTGATGTGATTCACTGAGTTAAACAACCAAGAAAAATCTTTGCCTAAGCTATCTAGAATATCTATAGGACCCCATTGTTCATCATGTTAACCATAAAAGAAAGTTTGGCAGGTGAAAACTATATTTCTGGTAGCAAGGCTGCAGCTAAACAATGACAAGATAAGTGCTGGAAAGCCCATTACTGCCTTTGTGGCTTATCATGTCCTGATCTGTAAGCAATATATCATCAAAGTTTCTAACCACTTTTCCACCTAGCATTTTTTCATTTGATACTTGTCACAACAGTATAGATAGAGTAAGCAGAGTAGTGGATATACTAGCCTCATTTTGTAGACAAACCAAGGTTCTGAAAGGTGTCTAAAGACCCTTAGTTTTCCTACAATAGATTGTTCTAAAACCCTGGACTTTTAGCCTCTGGTTAAAAGTCTGGTGCTCTCCATGACACCCCAATAGAAACTGAGGCTTGAAATGCCACCCACCAAATTAGTGTAAGCAGAAAACAGCTTCTATATTTTGTATGAAAATATACACAAAGCAACTGCCCAGACTGGGGAGTTTGTGGCTCAATGAACAAATATTTGTGGCAAGAAGCTTGCTAGGTTCTATATTAATCCTGAAAAAGACTGAAACATGGGCCATGTCTTCAGGGAGTTGACAGCTGTGGGGCCTAGACTGTGAAGAGACTTCGGGCTACGAGATGCACTATAAGAAGCAGCATTAGTGTCAGTTAAGGCTAAGAGAATTAGGAGGCAAAAGAGTAGAAGAAAGAAATGGAGGCATGTTCCTGCAGATCAGGGTGAGTGCAAGACCCAGAAAAGGGTACTAAAGTGGAGGAGGTGTATTTTCTACTATTTGTTGTGATAAGGTCCAGACACATGGTGAAAGTGGTTATGTATGTGACTGAAGCAATGCAATTTATAGGATGAATTAAAAATTCAAACAGATTAACTGAATGTAGTTTTTCATCGGAAATGAAAGACACTGTTCAACCATGCTCAGGATTTTCTTCTGCTTTTGAGAAGAGTTGCAAATGCTGGGCCATTTTCTGTTCTTGCTGTTGTTTTCCAGGAACCAAAGCCTTGGTCCATTCTGTGTGGATTATGAGAGGGCCTATGGAGAGGCAGTGCTTATTGTTTCTGCACATCCTCACCAGCGCCTGGTGTTATCAGGCCTGAGATGTTTTGCCTAAATAGGCCTGAAATATTTTCAAATGGGTTGAATTTGTGCTTCTCTGATGAGTCATGAAGTCTTTTTTATTTTTTATTTTTCATGAGCAGGTCGTACTACGTTTTTTGCCCATATGGGGTTTCCTTGTTTGTGAATTGGTTCTTCCTAACAACTGCCCGTTTTCTACTGTGTCATTTTCTTTCTTATACATTTGTCAGAAATGTAAAATACATATTATTTATATGAATTTTGTGAGTTATATGCATTGAATATTCTTCTCTAGATCTATGACTTTTCTTTTTTCTCCCTCCTCCAAACTTTTTAGTTGAGTTTAATATTGTGTCAAGGAGATTTACAACTGACACACTTATCATTCTGCAGACAGAATCCTAAGCTTAAAAAGGATTTTTTTTTCTGATGAAGCTCTGTTTTCAGAACCTTAAATTGAAGATTGTAAACTATTCAGGCAAATGTAGATCTCCTTTTTCTCTCCACCCCTGATAATGAATGTAGGGTTTCTTTCACAAGGGAATTGTAATTGGGACCACTTATTTTTTTATCAAATTGCAATAAGATACATTTTACCAATTTTTTTTAAGCTATGGGGATTTTCTTTATTTAATACTGCTGTGTCCTTCCAAAAACATTTGGTAAAAACAGCTCCTATGTTCCAAAACCAGAAGAAATCACTTAACTGGGGAGAACTTTCAGTTAGGCCAGAGAGGTGGTAAAGAATAAGCTGTCCTTCATCTCTGAAATGCCAGGGGGCTGAAAGTGTTTGGTTTGATTTGGTTGTTCATTACACATCGTGTGAGACTAGACTCCTAGTTAATGAGGCCAACTGCTGTGTGGCCTCCCAAATTCAAGGGAGAGTAAAAGAGAAAAAAAAGGGGGAGGGGGAGAGAGAAAGTCTGTTGCCAGTTGAATCTACTTTCTTATTTTTAAATCCAAGTATCAGAATTAGTCATTTTAAAAAATCTATGGCATTTAATGAGAGCACAGATTAATCCATATCCCTTCCATGAATAATGCAAACTAATGAGTGTTCATGGGTGAAAATAAATTTTTCAGAGGAAAATAAGTGAATAAAAAATCACTCTGTGAATGCCACATCTCTTATATAAAAATAATTTTAAACTGACGTTAAGAGTAGGTGTGTTAAACTGATAGATTATAGGTCCTTTTTCCACTTAATAAGTGTTCTCTAATGGTACTTTATTATTATTTTTATAGTAACAAAATTTTTAGGGAAAAGAGACAGCAATGTATTTTTGAAATCAGTTCTATTGAGAGAGAAATACATCTTTTTTATCATTTTTACTGTAGATTCGGGGGTGCACATGCATGTTTGCTGCATGGACATATTGTGTCATGGTGGGGTTTGGACCTCGGGTTGCCTGTTCCCCAGACAGTGAACATTGTACCCAATAGGTAACTTCTGAGCCCCAACCCCCCATCACTCCCGCCCCCATTGGTGTCCCCAGTGTCTATTATTTCCATCTTTGTGGCCCTTTAGTTCCTGCATGTAAGTGAGAACTTGTGGTGTTTGGGTTTCTATTGCTGAGTCAGGTCACTTAGGATGGTGATCTCCAGATCAATCTATGTTGCTGCAAAAGACATGGTTTAATTCTTTTTAAAGGCTGCATAGTATTCCATGGTGTATATATACCACGTTTTCTTTATCCAGTTAATTGTTGGTAAGCACTAAGATTGGTTCTATGATTTTGCTATTGTGAGTAGAACATTTTGCTATTGTGCAAAGAACATATAAATACAGGTATTTTTTTAAATATATTGATTTCTTTTCCTTTGGGTAGATCCCTAGTAATGGGATTGCTGGATCAAATGGTAATTCAAATTTTAGTTCTTGGGAAATGGCCATACTGTTTTCCATGGCGGCTGAACTAGTTTACAATCTTGCCAACAGTGGATGAACGTTCCCTTTTCTCCACAACTGTGCCATCTGTTGTTCTCTGACTTTCTACTAATAGCCATTCTGACTGGTGTGCAGTGATATCTCACTGTGGTTTTAATTTGCATTTGAGAGGAATACATCTTTTTTGATACTCCAATGACAATCATTTAAGAAATCAATTCTAACTTAGTAACAACCCACCTCTCTGAAAAAGAAGTAATTCCGTTCCCACTACTGGCTCACCTTGAACAAATCTAGAAGTTGAAACAACGCTTTGAAACCACGGGTGTGCTGTTTAAATAGATTCTCTATCGGTTTTAATACTGGAAATTCATAGGAACATATTAATTAATAATTTGGGGATACAAGTTTGAAAACACAGTCTGTCATTGTGGGTTTTATGAAGCAGATTTTTATGCAGTTGGATTCCTATACAGACCTCTGAAGACAGTTACTTGGCCAAGCATTTACTAGCATGAAAATCAACATCCTGAGTTAAGCAGGCCCACACACAAGGAGAACTATTTATACCAGGACTAAACACTGTTATAACAAGGAAGAATTACTACCCTTTCTGCTCAGGTGTGAGGAGAAGCTTAAACAAGCCATTTTTATACTATAACCTTATATTTGTAGCCAGTGAAAAAACTCCCATTGAAATCCAACTTTATAATTCCTCATTCAGAATGACATTGTAGGAAAAACATCATGTTTAACCCTGTCATTTGACATTTTTTCATATGAAGTGAGTGTGTTTCTTACTTGAATTTCAGCCACATGGTCTTATTACTGAGCTGTTCATATCTACCTTGGTGATCTAAAAATAAAACTGGCTATTTGCCCAGAAAACTTGGTATACAAAACAGCAAGTTAGAAGTAGAATGGGGATTTAGAACTTGTGAATTGTAAGTCTGAAAGGGAGTTAACCCCTTCTACCTTGCACTTCTATTTTCTAAATTGAGAATTCCATGGACTTTGGTCACAAAACCTGGGAGCACTGAGATGCCCGAAGGGAACATCTGTATTCTAGCCAGACTCCTTCTTGCCCCCAGTATGACAGTCAGGATCAACTCTCCTTCCTTATCTTTTGATTCAGAGACATGAGTCTTGCCCAAGACCACAAAACTATTCAATGGGAAACAGAACTGGAAATCAGGGCCCTTGTTTCTCCACAATAATAAATAATATTTACTAGTGCTTATTGTAGGCCCCGCATTTTCTAAGAACATTTCAAGGAGCAACTCATTTCATCCTTATAGTAATACTTTTGGGGAAAATACTATTGTTCTCCCCATTTTACAGAAGGGAAAAAAGCAAACTGAGATGTGGAGAGCTCAAGTAACAAGTTCACACAATTGGTCAGGTAAAGAACTGGGATTTGAATGAAGGTAGTTGGATGCCAGATCTCCACCCTTATACACTGGGTCCACTTCCTTCTGGTCTATGTCTCTCAATCCAATGACATTTTCACTACTCAGGCCAAAAGCAACTGAATATGAGATCCTTGATGGCAGAAACCTGGTCCCTTTCATCTGCTGCCCAGGCACCCAGCCCAGCACCAAATGTGTCATCAGCATTTATTAAGAACTTGATGAGTGGCAAGGTCACAAAATTAGACAGCCATCATTGCACTATTCTTAGGATAGCATGGGATCACATGACTTAGGGGCAGCTACCAGTGAAGGCTGATTGAAAACTTCCTGTCCTAAAGCCATGACATTTAAGTGATAAAAAGTTTGGTTTTTTTGTTTGTTTGTTTTCAACAATCTTGTAAGGTTGTAAGGCTATTATTGTCCCCAATTCACACATGAGAAAATGAAAGCTTGAGGAGATGGAGTAACCTGCCCAAGACCACACAGCTAGTAAGTGGTAGAAACAGACCTTTAATACAGGAATGTCTCTCCCAAAGTATGTACTTTATTACTATGAATATAAGATCTGTACTAAACCAGTTGTTTGAACTATTTCCCCAAAATCAGTTTGTTAGCATAAAGATTCACATTGAAGACTCTCCACCCCCATTCTAGCTGCTCAGAACAATCCTTGGGACCCAGCAGCTTGAAGGAGAAAGGTATCAAGGCAGAGACAACTTGGGAGGGAGCACTGGCTGACTCCCTCTAGATTGAATGATTTACCCTTTCCTGAGATACAAGCCAGCAAGTATTGAGGCAGTATCCAGACCACAAGCACACCTTACTTATAACTGGTCCCAACCCTCCTCAGCCACACTTTCCTCCTTTGCTGGACCCAGCTCAGTTTCTGCTGCCTCTTCTGATAGGGTACCTATATGTCCCCACTCTGCTTCCTGGAGACCCAGGCTCAGCTGGGCAGTAGACTCATTGTTATGTGACTTCTGGAAAAATGAACTCCATATTCCAAAGCACGGCCTTACTAGTGGACCCCCAGAACACATCCTGTTAAAAAGTCTTGAATTGACCTATATTCCCAGTAAGAGAATGGACCCATTCATCCATAAATAAATAAATACAGCAGAAAATTACTACAGAAATATATTTAACTGAGAATTGTACTTCAAAATCTGTCTGGAAACCACCAGAAAGAGCAGACTATGAGAACTCACAGGAAGCCTGATCCTCTTACTAATCAGGACTGAGAAATAGGTGCAAGGGAAGGGAATTACTTGAGGAATCAAAAGGGCCTCATGAACATTATTTCTTAAATGAGGCTTCCATTTATTCATTTATTATTACCTTTGTTACAAAGGTTGTGATGGGAGTAGTGGTGTGTTTGGTAGGTTGTATTTCAGTGAGGATAATGTAGACGTTGAAATAATTCACCTGAAAAACAATGAATTGCCTTCCTTCAATGTGTCTGTGTTTGTCTATGGTAAGGAAAAACTAGTACCTGGTTCCTCTAGGTTTTATGGGGAATGCCTGAATGGGCCCTGTGTCTAGATTCTGCTATTAATATACACATGCAGAAAACAGGTTTTTACAGTGACTTAACATTCACTGTGCTGATGTCGAAAAGAGTATTCATGCCCTCCTGAAAGAATATCCCTGGTATATCTGACATTATTGTGATCATCCAGAGCACATGAAGCTAAGTAATTTACTGAAATTTGCCTTACAATAATAGCTTTTGCAAAATCCAAGGACTCCTACATACAGTATCCCACTTAGTCTTCCCACCAACCCTGCGAAATACAGAAGATCTGAAATTGAGAAGGGTGAAGCTACTTGCTCAAGTTCACACAGAGGAAATTGAAGGGAATGCAAGTGCCATAGACTTCCTACCTTGCCATATTGCCTCCAAAAAGCTAGACCTCAGTCCTCATACAGGTTGCAGGCCATCCTAAATCTCACAGAAAATTAGTTAATTAGAAGAAATGGGCCGTGATTATATATGTATATTTGAGTTGGAGTCTCACTCCATCGTCCAGGCTAGAGTGCAGTGGCATGCACGTTCTCGGACACCCCAGTATTGACCTGCTGCTCTCAAGTGATTCTTCCACCTTAGCCTTTCAAGTAGCTGGAACTACAGGTGTGCACTACCATGCCCGGCTAATTTTTGATTTATTGTAGAAACGAGGTCTCACCAAGTTGCTCAGGCTGGTGTCAAACCCATAGGCTCAGGCAATCCACTCACCTCAGCCTCCCAAAGTGCTAGGATTATAGGTTAAGCCACCAAGCCCAGCCGTAATCATATCTTAGATATGTATTAGCTAAGGGTTGGAAGTACAAAAACCATAGCTTAAAAGGTGGTGTATAAGGAGGTACCCCACTCAAAATGAAATTTGTTTATTAAAAAAATTGTATAACTATTCTTACATGTTTAAACTTCAGTCACCTTCAAAGTACTCTCCATTTGATGCAATACACCTGTTGAGACACTTTTTTCACTGCTCAAAACAGTTTTTTAACTGGTCAATATTGATGCCTTTTAGTGTTCTGCACCTCTTTCACATTGGCAAAACGTTTCCCTTTGAGGACTTTTTTCATTGGGGGAAACAAAAGGAGTGCTCGGGGTGAGATCGGATAGGGTGAATAGGGAGGGTTGGTTACCTGGGTCATGCTGTTTTTGGTCAAAAACTGCTGTTCATTCAGAGCAGTCTTAGCAGGTTGTTCTGTGAATCACCTATCATGAAATGGGCAAATGTGTGAAAAGAATCTTAAAAATCTGAAGCGTTACACAGCATCTCACAACAACACTAGCTGGTACACTGATGCTGATGGGTTCCTGGAACATTTACCTAGCAGGGGAAGGCCTTACTACAAGGGGCCCACCCTATAAAAAGGTAATTCTGGGTTTTGGGGGGTCCCCTCTCATAATTTAGCACTTTTATTTTGTAAATAAAGAAATGGAGGCCCAGGGAAGTAGATTGCCTTATAGTCCAAGCTACATTTGTAGCGCACCCACTATGGGCAGAACTCGGTGCTAATTTGCACATTTAGTAAGTGAAATAAAACAAGTATGCTAATTATTAAAGTAATACGCAAAGAGCTGTAAAGCATCATCTTCTAGGAATCTCTTCTAAGCAAACATAAAAAATGTGATCAGATTTAGATGCAGCTGAGTTAATTAGAGCATTACTTAAAATAGTAAAAATTAGATAAAAGCCTAAATGCCCAATAATACCAAGATAGATGATTATATCAAACATGTCACAACTATAGTTATGTGCAGTAGAACAATGCTTGGGTTAACAACAGATCACATATGTGACCAGAGTCCCATAAGATTATAATACCATATTTTTATTGTACCTTGCCAAGGCTAAGGGAATACAATGTTTAGGTACACTAAAACTTACCGTTGTGTTACAATTGCCTACAGTATTTAGGACAATAACATGCTGTATGGTGTGTGGCCTAGGAGCAATAAGCTAGACCACATAGCCCAGGCGTGCAGTAGGCTACACCATCTAGATTTGTGTAAGTTCACTCTATCAAGTTCATACAATGACAACATCACCTAATGATGCATTTCTCAGAGCATATCCCCATCATGAAGCAACACTTGACTGTATATAATGGAGCATTAAACAACCAGCTCAAACCATGTTTTATAAAAATATTTTAATGATCTGAACAAATGTCCTTACTATATTAAGTGAAAACACAGAATACAATATTGTATGTATAGTTTAAGCATAATTTTGGATGATTTTGCACCAAAATGTTAACAGCAGCCAAATCTAGGCAGTGGGGTATAGGTGATTATTATTTTCTTCTTTGCCACTCTGTATTTTCCAAATTTTCCACAATGAGTGCAAAAAACATTCAAAATTAGGCTGGGTGCAGTAGCTCATTCCTGTAATCCTAGCACTTTGGGAGGTCAAGGCAAGAGGATTGCTTGAGTCCAGGAGATCAAGACCAGCCTAGGAAACATAGCAAGACCTCATCACTACCAAACACCACCAACAACAAACTTTCATAATTAGCAATATTTTGTCCAAAGTGCTTGGTGACCTCTTAAGCAATTACTTCACACTGGAGCACATTCTAGTAAGGGACTATGAGGAAAAATAGACTAGAGCAAATAACCTGCTAAGGGCATGAGCTTGATTCTGTTTTCATCAGGGAATTACGGAAAGCTTTAAAAGGAGTGCCATGGGCAGAGAATGGGAGGAAAGGACTGGAAGTAGAGTGCAGCTGGACAATTGGTGTTTCATGAAGGCTGAAGTAAGCAAGCTCTGTGGGAAGAGAGGAAGGGAGCCATGTCAGAGATGCTGTAAAGGCCTAGTGACAGCTGTTTATGGAGATAAAGAAGAAGCCACCCAGATGGGAGAAGGAAATGCTGAGCATCAGTTATGGTGCAATTTCGACATGGCCCCTTAACCTTTGTATGAAGAGATGGAACATGGACATAGAGGAGAAAATGCTAAATTAATAAACCCCCTTTAAAAACTGCTTCTCCTTAGCTTAACAAGCCAGGAGCTGCCATCTGACTCATGATTAATTTCATTCTGGTCATTCTGAATTGCATTACCGACGTCATGGCTATGCAGTGGAAGACATAATAGAATCAGTACTCTAATCACTCCTAGCCATGACCAGCCCGGTCCCTGGACAGAGAAGAATTGGCAAGCTTCTCAGCATTTCTTGTTTCCCTCTCCTGCTTTAGCCTTTTCTTTCTCTTTTTGGGCTCTGCAATTTTCTATAGCAACTGACTATCAGACTTACACCAAGGAGAGGTTAAGAATTCTGGAGAAAAAGCTACTGAAAGTAGGCACACCCAAATACCCACATTGCCTCCGGTAGCCAGCAGAATTCATGGTGATGGATGTCGCTTCTTTTTATTTAGCCATCTTTCTCAATGTTTCTCCAGTTAATGCATGTTAATTTTGGAAAGAAAAAAGGTAATTTTAAAATGTCAACCCATTTTTTAAAAGTGTCTGAACAGTGGCTTGGGCACCAGGGCTGCAGCAGGAGCACTGGTGTCCATGGTTGACCCTAACGCCGATGTTTGCATGCAAGTCACTTAAACATAGCATATACTACCTAGACCAGCCTATTTTCCTGCCAGTCCTCATTTCAAAGGCCCCTGCGCCATGGCTACAGCTCCTTTTATGTCCTAGAGCATCCACATCTCTCCACAGCCTTGACTCATCTTTCACTGGACACTTCTACCATCTGTGAACATCTTACAGGGGGTACTTGAGTTTTAAATAGACTCTTTCCTTATGGGTCAAACAGGCTTTGCCCCATTAGAGCATTCCTACTGTTTAGAAGACTTTCTGTTGTTGCAATGTTGATGATGATGATATTTTTTAACTGGGAGCTTGCCTTACTCCCTAGAATTACAAATATGAACTGCCTGTTACCTCAAATAAAGGATTATATCTATTATTTTACATAAAAGATTATGTATAAACAAATGATAATCAATCTTTATGAGCTGCAAGACTAACCAGTGTTTCAGGAGAACTGGAGAAATCAATTTCCTAAGGAGTAGGAATATATGGAAATACTAAGGATTCATTTTTTCAGCAAAAATTTACTAGGCAGTGAGCTTGGGACTGAGGTAGAGCCAGGGATGCTAGGATAAACAAGGCAGGGCACTTATAGCCAGTGGCAGAAGGAGAATCCAGCTCTTGCATTTCAGAATAATGATACCAGAATGGACTCTGCAAAGGGTACTTTGGGAGCTCGCTGCAGGGCACTGCCAGCTGGAGAGAACAGCAAGGTTTCCCGAGGAGCTGATGAAGCTCATCCCCCACGGATGAAAGTGATCTTCAAACAGCTGTTGTAGAAGTGCAGTGAATGTAGAGGTTGTAGTCCCAGTTCCATAAGCCAAGTGGCATGTAGGACAAGGATTTGGAGGACGATCGAGCTGATGAGCCATGCTGAAAAGTTTATCATTCATATCACAAGCCATAAAGAGCCACTGGAAACTATCAAGCAAGAAGTTACCCAGAAAGATTAGTATTTTAGTCATGTGGGGTACGGGATAGAAAAGGTAGAAAAAGAAATAGGCTAAAGGGTATACAGAAGGTCACTTTAGAGAAGTGGCATTCAGTTGGGGTGATTTTGCCTCCTATGGTATGTTCTAGAAATTTATGAGATGTTTTGAATGTTAAAATGGTTGTGGGACCCACTGGCATTTAGTTATCGGGGGCCAATAATGTTAGACGTACTGCAATGGGCAGCAGTCACACATGAGGAAGAATTGCCCCGTCTCCTATATGATTTCCAAGTATCCCTCTAGACAATAATATAGGTGAAAAACCTGTAATAATTCTCTGAGCCCAAAATATCATTCCATTTTACATGTATACATAAAGTCCTTAGCATAAATTTTATATATGCTATAAGAATTAATACATAGGTCGATGGACTAGAATTAAGAGTTCAGGAATACACCCTTATATTTATGAGCAATTGATGTTGACAAGGACCCCAAGACAACAAGGGGGCAAAGAATAGTCTTTTCAACAATTGGTGCTGGGACTACTGAATACTCATGTTCACAAGAAGCTGAACCTTTACCTCAGACCTTATGCATAATTAACACAAAATGGATCAAAGACCTAAACCTAAGAGCTAAAACTATCAAACTTTTGGAAGAAACATAGACACAAGTCTTCCTGACATTGGATTAGGCAATAGGTTTCTTAGAGATGACACCAAAAGCATAGCACGAAAATAAAAAATTAAATGACACTACCTCAAAACCAAAATGCTTGGTGCAAATAACACCACCAAGAAAGTGAAAAAGCAAACTACAGAATGGGAGAAAACATTTGTGAATCATATATCTGAGAAGGATTTAGTATCCATAATGTATTAATAACTCTTATGATGTAATAATAAAAAGACAAATTATCCATTTTTAAAATAAGCAAAGGATTTGAATAGACATTTTACCACAGGACATATACAACCAACCAATAAGCACATGGAAATATGCTCAAGATTGTTAGTCATAGGGAAATAACAAAACCATGATGAGATACCACTTCACAGCCGGTAGGATGGTTATAATAAAAAAAGATGGTTAATAACTACTGTTAAGGAAAACATGGAGAAAATTTAACTTTTATACACTTCTGGTGAGATTATAAAATGGTGGAACCATTGTGAAACATAGTGTAGAAGTTCCTCAAAGTGTTAAACATAAAGTTGCCATTTGACTCAGCAATTCCACAGCAAGAGACTTGAAAATACATGTCCACACAAAAATTTGTGCACAAATGCTCAGAGCAACATTATTCATTATATCTAAAAAACAGAAACAACCCAAATGGTATCAAGTGGTACTATGTATGGTTGAACAAAATATAGTATATCCATACAATGGAATATTATTCAGCCATGTAGTAAATGAAGTTCTGATACATAATAAAACATGGATGACTTTTGACAACATTATGACAAGTGGAAGAAGCTTGATGCAAAAGGTCACATACTGTATTACTGCATTTACATGAAATCCCCAAAATTGGCAAATTCATAAAGGCAGAGAGTAGATTCATGGTTTCCAGAAGTTGGGGGAAGTGGTGATGGAAAGTAACTGGGCATGGGTTTCTTTTTGGGGATGATTAAAATGTACTGAAATTAAATCATGACAATTGTTGCACAACTCTGTAAATATACTGAACTATAAAACACTGAATTATATATTCTAAAAGGAGGAATATTATAGCATGTAAATTATATTTCACTTTTAAAAATTATGTGTCCTAAATTTTTCAGAAAGGCTACTAACATACAAGTTAAGGAAAGGCGGTATTAGGTTTAGTTGGGAAGTTTACATGAGTTGTTCACTATTTCCAAAAATCACTTCACCACAAGCCTTTACCAGTAGTATTTGAATCACCAGCACCCACACTTTACCATTTGTGGTTATTGAGAACACAGTGATTCTATGCATAGATGCAAGTGTGAGTACTTAATTATATTTTATTTAGCATTTACAGCTTGAAGAGCATTTTTATTATAAATTAATTTCCTTCCAGTTCTTTCTTACATTATAGTGAGTATACTATATTGATTTTTCTTGAATAATGTTTGAGGGTTGGCTATATTATGCCTGAATTTCATTGCAAGATGCAATGAGTGTAATATCTCCTCACCTTTGTAATGTGATATGTGTTATTTTAAAAGTGGCATTAAAACTAACAAGATTGAGGACCACTTACCTCTTTTCAGATCAACCTTCATTATAGACATTTGTCTAGCCACAATTGTGGCTTAACTATACCCCAGGATCTTCCTCTTTCCCTTCTGCACATGAAGTTGCAGACAGCAACTGACAGGGCTTTGCTATGAGTCTGCCAGCAGTTGATTTATTATGGTCTCTGTGCAGTCAAACCTCACTGCTCATGTTCATCTGTATTTGCAGCCACTCCCCAGCGCTAGCATCACTGCCTCAGCTTCACCTCATATCATCAAGCATTAGATTCTCCTAAGGAGCATGAAACCTAGATCCCTCACATGCACAGTACACAATAGGGTTCGTGCTCCTGTGGGAATCAAATGCTGCTGATCATCTGACAGGAGGTGGGGCTCAGGCCAAATGGGAGCTGGGGGGAGCACCTGTAAACACAGATGAACTTCACTTGCTGGTTGGCTGCTCACCTCCCAGCCAGGGACCTAGCGGGTCATGGCCAGAACCAGTTCATGGCCCCGGGACTGGGGAATCCCTGATTTAGAAGACTCATGTCAGAGTCTAGATTCATCCTCCTCCATCTTTACTGAACCAGTCACTTTCTCTTTGCAAGCCTCTCTTTTTTCATCTGTAAGATGAGGATATTAATGCTTATACTTTCTGCCTTACAGACTTATGATAATCAAATGTAAACGTATTTGTAAAATGCTTTAAAAGATATGCCTCCTTATGTATTAATTCCCAAGTTCTGAATTCCACTGACTTCCCTGCAGGTCTGGGCCTGGCCTTGAGGACACTACAATGCCCATGACAGACACAACTCTGCCTTCATGGAACTCATAGACTAAAAGAGATACAGCCTCTAATGAATAATGACACCATTAATTAATTACGTGAAGTGCTCAAAGGAAAAGTGCAGGGTGTCATAGAAGTTTATATGGTGGGTTAGGGTCTAAACCCCTTCATAGGTCAGAAGTGATGTTCGGAATAAGGGTTAGTAGGGGCAGCCTAAGCAGCAACTGCAATAATCTGGTCTAGTGTTTTTCCTTTCTTTTATTTTTTATTATAAAGATGTGAGGTACAATTCAGGGTTAGGAATACAAACGTTGATTATGCTGGTACCCTTGTTGATGAGTTATGCCCCTGCCTCCCCTAGCAGTTTTCCTCAACTGCCAATCCCACCCCGCTCTCCTGGCAGTCTCCCACTACTGACAATCCCTTTCTTATAGTATTATGATAATTGTTCAAGGTTCGCTTATGAGTGAGAACATACAGTACTCTGTTCTTTGTTTCTGTGATAGATCACTGAGAATGATCGACTCTAAATCCATCCAAGTTGCTGCAAAGTCCTTATGTTTGTCCTTCTTTATGGCTGCAAAATATTCCATTGTGTATGTGTACCACATTTTTTAAATCCAGTCCAGCTTCAGTGGGCAACATAGTTCGTTCCATGTTTTTGCTATTGTGAATAGAACTGCAACAAACATACGTGTGCAGGTATCTTTTTTTGTAGAATGATTTGAGTTCTCTGGGTATATTCCCAGTAGGGGAATTGCTGGGTCACATGGAAGGTCAATTTCTAGTTCTTAGTGTTTTTCTTTAAAATATCAATTCTTTATTTTTTTTTTTGAGTTGGGGGTCTCACTTGGTTGTCCAGGCTGGAGTATAGTGGCATGCTTATGGCTCACCACAGCCTCAACTTCCTGAGTTCAGGTGCTCCTTCCTCCCCAGCCTCCCAAGTAACTGGGACTACAGGTGCACACCACCACATCCAGCTAATTAAAAAAAAATTTTTTTGTAGATATGAGGTCCCACTGTGTTGCACAGACTGGCCTCAAATTCCTCTCACCTTTGCCTTCCAAAGTGCTGAGATTATAGGTGTGAGCCACAGCACCCAGCCAAAACATTGATTCTTGAATCCCATTCCCAGAAGTGTGAATTCAGAAGCTCTGTGAAAGAATCTGAGGGCTGTGTTTGTGCTTTTATTTTGTTAAGTGTCTCAGGTAATTCTCATGTTCAAGCACATATGGTAACAACTGAGCTAGACCAAGAAAGGGGAAGACCAAAACTGACAGAGGAAATGGCTACTGTGAAGGTCCAGATATAGGGAAAGCTATGATGCTAGATACAAACCAACAACAGAGAGGAATCTCTGGAAGCTTCTTAGCAGAATCTCAGTACCCACCCTAGACCTACAGAGGCAGAAACTGCATTTATTTTAACAAGATGCTCAGGTGTTTGTTTATTTTTAAAGTTGCTGGCTCTCCTTCCTTTTTTTTTTTTTTTTTTTTTTTTGAGAAAGCAGGATTTTTTGAGAGGACAGAAAAGCTCCCACAGCTGGAGGGGACCCGAAATGGTTGCCCCTGGTGATTTTTTTTTTAATGAATGTTAAAATATCTAGAAGCACTCGGGAGGAGAATTAAAAGCTCCTTAAAGGATAAGGCCACTTATATGTCCTGGTATCCTTAGCACCTAGCACATGTGAGACACTTGGTAAATACAGTTGAATCAAGTTATAAAAATGTAAATTTTTATTTTTTGAGAGCTACCAAACTCAGAGATTGAAGAAAAACTAACTTCTTTTCTTAAGGAAATGGACACAGGCATATTATGTTGAATGAAGAGCAAACTGGCCCAATCTTCTGAGAGGGCAAATATTGTCTTAGATATGTGATATCTCTGACAAATTTGATAAAACAAATCATAAATAATATCATAAAATAATATAATAATATAAATCATACATAAAATTATAAAATAATATCTCAATTTTGTGATGTATATAGTTCTAGAAAATGTACTAAAAAGTCATACACCAAAATATAAATAGTTGTGATCTTTAGTGTAAGTAGTTTTTACTTTCTTTTTAAAAACTCTCTAAACTATATGAAATTATAATTGACTCAAGAAACCATCAAGAGAGCAGGGAGACAGACCATTGAATGGGAAAAAATATTTGCCAACTGTATATCTGACAAAGGCCTAACATCCAGGATCTACAAGAAACTCAATCGTCCCAAAAGGAAAAAACAAACAAACAAAGAAACAGCCCCATTAAAAAGTGGGCAAAAGACATGAATAGACATTTCTCAAAAGAAGATATATGGGCAGCCAACAGACACATGAAAAAGTGCTCAGCTTCACTAATCATCAGAGAAATGCAAATCAAAACCTCACTGAGGTACCACATAACCCTGGTAAGAATGGTCATCATTAATAAAACAAACAACAACAGATGTTGGCAAGGATGCAGCAAAAAGGAAACACTTCTATACTGCTGGTGGTAATGCAAACTAGTTCAACCTCTATGGAAAATAGTGTGATAATTTGTAAAAGAACTAGAAATTGGCTTTCCATATGACCCAGTAATCCCCCTACTAGGAATATACCTGGAGGAACTCAAATCACTCTACGAAAAAGATATCTGCACGTGCATGTTTATTGCAGCACTATTCACAATAGCAAAAAAATGGAACCAACCGTGCTGCCCATTGAAACTGGACTGGATTTTTAAAATGTGGTACATATGCAGCCACAAAGAAAGACAAACCTATGGACTACACAGCAACTTGGATGGATTTAGAGTCTATCATACTCAGTGATCTATCACAGAAACGAAGAACAGAGTATCACATGTTCTTACTCATAAGTGGACCCTGAACATTTACATAGTACTGTGAGAAAGGGATTGGCAGTAGCAGAATACTGCTGGTGGGGGGTGGCACATAACATCAAAAAGGGTACCTGACCTCAAACCAGGCAAAGTGGGGACCAAAGGGAGGCCCAAACTTTACCGGTACAATGCCCACTTGTATACCTAATACTGAGTAGTACCCCACATCTTTGAAATAAAATATTTTTAATTTAAAAGAAATTAAAGTTGACTCTTGAGCAATATAGGTTTGAACTGTGCAGATCCACTTGTATGTGGATTGTTTTTCAATGAAAGTTACACCGAGTATGCCTGCCGCTCCTGCTTCCGCCTCCCTTCTCCACCTCTGCCAGTCTTGAGACAGCAGGGCCAACCCTTCCTCCTCCTCCTCCTATCCAACAGGAAGGCAAAGATGAAGACTGTCACTTAATGAATAGTAAATATATTTTCTTTCTCTATTATTTTCCTGATAACATTATCCTTTCTCTAGCTTACTTCATTGTAACAATATACTGAGGGTGCCAAAACAATGTATACATATTTTAAGAGATGTTATCTATGTATTACGTTTAGTTCGCCATAATCAGAAGTGTTTAGCTGCTGATGGTAACCACTTTGAGCACTTCTTGTAACTGCAGAAGTCAAATGTGACTTTGTATTCACCTTTTGTTATCAGTATATATTGAGTATTACAATTTTAATACAGCTTTTCTCCTTTCTTAAAATGTGTATACATTTTTGGGCACCCCCTGTAGTATATAATACATGCAGCATACACATTATGTGTTAATCAGCTCTTTATTTTATAAGTAAGGCTTCCAGTCAACAGTAGGCTATTAGTTGTCAAGATTTTGGAGAGTCAAAAGTCATACACAATTTTTTTGACTGCTGGGGGTGGGTGCCCCTAATCCTGGTGTTGTTCAAAGGTCAATTGTATTTACAATTGGCATATGTTGTTTTGTTTATAGGAGATGGATAATATTTTTATGTTCATAAGAGAAAACAAAACCCTCCACTTCAGAAGGTGGAACATAGTCTATTAGGCTCATAGAGCTTGCCGGAGACAGTAAGGAGGAGGAGGAATGGGGCGGGACAGGGTCTTGACAGTGTTAACATCTTCATCCAGGGGACTCAGCCCTGGCTGCACACTGGAATTATTTGGGAGACTTCCAACATCACTGCTGCCAGGTTCCCACTCAGACCAATTAAATATAAGTCTCTTGGGAGTGTGGCTGAGCATTATTATTTTTAAAAGTTCTCCAGGTGACGCTAATGTGTACCAGGGCTGCAAATCCCCGTGAGCCTGGCTTGACAGACCAAGGAGATCTGTCCATAATCTACATGCATGTGATGTTGTTCTTGATATTATAGCTCTCACCAGCAGTAGCAAGTCAAGTCCAGCCTGTAGGGAGAAAAAAGACAATTGGAGGAGTGAGACCCATCCAGACTATCATCAAGGAAGCTGCTTATCAGTGTGAGAGGCCTCCCTGCAATTGCTTTGCAGGCGGGAGAACCAGGGAACTTGCATGGTTTGACATTGGGATTACTCCAGGAGGTGGCCTGGAGGTCCGATTGCTTGGGAGCAGGAAGAGCTTCTGTTTAAAAGTACAGTGCTAGATTTCGTATCTTGAGAAATTATAAAATGCCTTCTTATCTTTTTCTCCTTCTTTATTCATATCACCATATGAACTTGTTTCCTCTAAATGAGTCAGTGGAAATGGGAACACTAATTTGTATCAAGGTTCTGGATGTTTAAAGTACTAGCAGGTTGGCTATCCTGGCATAGATCAGTCATCATTTGAGACCCACCAAATCCAGGATATGTCACAAGGAAGTCAGAAGCACCAAGGAGACCCACACACAAATGCCCTTTCTCCACATATTTTTGCCGTCCTAAAAGAGTCCTTCTTAGTCATGTCTCGAGCTACTTTTCAGCAGATTTCTACTTTCCAGGTCACTGGAAACACTGGTGTGCTCCTCCCCACGAGGTAACATTAGCTTCTGCCTGCTTTTGTCTGGAAGCTGAGTGAGTCTTTGTCTCCAGCTAAGACAGCGATCACTGTGTGTTATTAGATGGGCACCCTGCTATCTGACAAAGTAATAGAATTTCTTTTCTTCTCATGCCGAAAAGGATTGACTGGGTTCTTTGAGTCTGGAGTACCAGTATTTGAATTTGACTTTTCTTGATTGAACAGAGTTCTGTTTTCTCTGTTCATGCCCAGTGATTAAAGTAAGGTTTCCTACTCAGATAAGTCCTAAGTCACTAAAGGAAGGCAGAGGAAGACAATTCAATGAAATGTTAACGGTCTTTGAGAGGCTACTGGGTTCAAGACACCGTGCTTGGTTTATTATGAATTAACACAAAATTGACTTATTCAAAACAGTGCTTAGGAAAAAATGATAGTCTCCCAAACCATAAATGATTGTATTTTTAAAAATAATAATATTAAAGCTAATATGAGTCTAATTGAAAGAAGCCCTTTTTTTTCAAATTAGCTAAAATTGAAGATGGGTATAACTTTAGGGTTTTTAGCCAAGGACAGTTTTGTTTATACGACATATATTTTGTTACTGATAATAGAAAAATTGGGGTAGAGTGGAGGGAAAAATAACCAAGATTAAAGAGGAAGCAAAAGAATAAGCTCTTAGGGTTATTGAAAATAAGTACACAGTTAATACTAAGTTAAGTTGTTCCAATTTGGCCAGTTAAACTCTACAGGGCCATCTCACCTCCCCCGTACATGTGGCATGATGTTCTGTCATCAAGTACTGTTCTACTGTTACTGTGTTAATAATAGAGGAAGGGAAAAAGAGCCTGTTGGATAAGGGTGAAGGGAAAAGGTACACTTTCAGATCCTATTTGGAAAGAGATGAAGTGCCAAGAGTGGACTGCGGGGGCAGAGGGATGGGGAGGTGGACACGGCTGGTGACCAGAGCATGTGACCATGGAGGCTGGCATCCTGGCTTCTCTGTAAAGCATATCACCCCCTTTCTGATGTCATTTCTAAAATTATTAAGCACAGACTCTATAGTTATGCTGTTCAGTATAATAGCCACTGTCCATATGTGGCTATTTAAATATAAATTAATTAAAATTTAAAGCTTAGTTTTTCCATTGCCATGGCCACATTTCAAGTGCCCACTGGCCACCTGTGGTCAGTGGTCACTGTACCAGACAGAGACATTTCCGTCATTGCAGAAAGTCTGCCGGACAGTGCTGCCCTGCTAGTCCAGTCTCTGCAGCTGCTCTGACTGAATTCACATCCCAACCTTGCTACTCAGTAGCCATGCCACTTTCGACAAATGCCTTAATTGCTTGGTTCCTCAATTTCCTCATCTTTAATTTGAGGAAGCTTAGAAAGAGTATTTCTCTTATAGGGTTGCTGTAAGAATCAATTCACAGACCCCAATGCGTGATGTTTTGACCTCTGTGGTGTACAAGCAACAAGCAACATGGATTCAGTAGAACTGTGCCTCTTTTACAAGAGTGGGCAGTGGCAGCGAGCCACAGCTCCCTATCAGCCATACATTTTCGACAGATTATTTCCAACTTCTGTTGGGTTTGTGAGGACATAACCCTATGGCAAGGCCAGTAGCATCTGTATATAAATCAATAAGCATCGTGCAGGTGACGCTGTTGTCCAGGTGAGGGTGGCGATGACAGGATGTGGCAACATCTGCTGCTCAGGAAGTATTGACAAATACTCTTACCTCAGATGTGCAAACACAACAGACAGAGAGGAAAAGTCTCTTTTTAAAGCATTATGGTTTGCATTTTCAATATAGATAACCCTTTAATCTCTCAGTTTTTATCCTCGGTTGGGGGGGGGTGTGGTTTCTCTTTTGCCCTGTACTACTTGCAAAAGAATGAGACCCAGAGTTTGGCATAATGAGACTGTTTCAGTCTTGTGAGTGTCACAAGGGGAGTTCACCTTTTTAATTTGAAGATTTCTCACATAGAATGGGGGCCTTGGTAGACCCAAGCCACAGGCAGGCCGACTTACACTCTCAGCTCCTGCCTACGAAGGGCAGAACAAATGAGGCCTTCTTAATACCAGGACCTGAATCTGGAGGTTTATTTATTGGAACATTCTGCAGCCGTCAAAATATGAAATGTAGTTGGGCTTCTTTCCTGTCCTATTCCCCTTGCTCCTAGAGAGGCTGTGCTTCTTACAGATAGAGAGGCCATGATTTCATGGGCCTCTTTGATACAAAACATAGTAAACTGGGCTCCTTGAGCTGATTCTAGACACTAAGCACCATGGCCTTCTCTGCTGAAGGAAGAATAAAAGAATGTCCACAAGTCTATCAGCCTGGCTTGGCAAGGGGACTTTACATTATCAACCTGAGCTTCAGATCTCAGAGGCAGACTGTCTCAGACAGGTCAGCTCCAGGCATGGATCAAGGCGCAAAGATGATCAAACAATTCAGATAGACCTGGAAGTTGTTTGCAAACTGTCTGACTCTCTACCTCTGACCTCTATCAAGCAGAGTCTCCCATTTCTTTTTTAGGCCATTTAGGTAGTCTTTTTTCCTCCCCTTCTTTTCCTTCTTCCTTTTCAAGACACAGGGTTTTGCTAAGTTACCCAGGCTGGTCTTAAATTCCTGGACTCGAGCAGTTCTTCCACCTTAGCCTACTGAGTAGCAGGGACTATATATATGTACTACTGTGTCCAGCTGCAAAATGGTTTATTGATGTTGACTCACTGTCATACACGTATATCTAAGTATCATTCTGTGATTCCATCTAGTAGTAGATGTCATATTAAGAACTAAAAGTGTGTTTAGAAGTAAAGATCTTCTGGAGGAGATTTTCTTCCTAAAATTTTTAAAAATCCTATTATACTGAAGAAGAAAGGGATTACAATAGCTTATTTCTAAAAGAATGATGTGAGGTTTTCACTGCCCCCAAATGAATGAAATCCAAGTCTCTTAGTCAAGAAGAAATGTTTGAGAAGGAAGACTTGAACAACTATGCTGAATGCGTCTGACAGGTCAAGTGAGGGAGATGAGGACTTGAAATATGTCCACCGGATTTAGCAAAATGAAAGCTATTGTTAACCTCAGCAAAAGGAGTTGTAGAAGGTAGAGGGGGTTGCAGAAGGCAGAAGGGGGAGGGCTGGTGGCTGACTAGATGTGAGGAAGTAGAGACGATCTGGAGGACAGTGAATATTCTTGAAAAAAACATGTGGCAATATCTAAAGGGACATGGTGCTGAGGGGATGTTTTATTTGTTTGTTTTGTAATATGGATCTGTTGTGGATAATTAAAATTCCTAAAATTGTTTATGAAATTATCAGAATTAGTTGCCTCTGGGGGAGTCAACATGAAGAGAAAGAAGACTAAGCTATGAGAAACCAGGGGCATAGAATGAAGGTATTTGTTTCAGAGGCAGGTTCCATCTTCCCAGAAAGGATGCTGGCCTGAGCTTTGTGAAGCAGCTGTGAGAATCCCACCTCAAGACTCCTGGTGATTAGATTCTGTTGTGTAAAGCTGATTCTGTAATCAAGTAAGAGCTTTTTCTGGGCCTAAAATTTGTGTCTCCAAAGTGAAAAGAATGGTAATGATAATGTTGGCAAATCTAATTCAGAGAAGGGAACAGACCCTTGTTTGTCATAGTGAAGACATATAGAGGCACAACTACAAAAACCCAGGTACTTCCATATGGCCAAGAACAGTAGCATGCTCATTATTCTGGGAGCTTCTGTGTTTTGTTTTGCTTTTTTAATCACATATTTTTTTCTGATACTAAAATAATGCATGCTGGCTATAGAAAAGATGAAAGATAGAAGTCATTCTTATTGCCATCACTCACAGATTTTCTACCTTTAACATTGTAACATTATAACACTGCCTTTAGAAGAAGAGAATGAAAGAGGATCATATTCTATAAACAGTTCCATATCCTTTGTTGTTATCGTTGTTTTAATTTATCCCAAGTAATTTTTCACATCATTAAATATTATGTTGAAACAATATTTTAACAGTTGCTTAATATTTTATTCTTTGAATGCTCCCAGTTATAATTCATTTAACTGCTATTTTTGACCATTTAGGTTCTTTCTAACTTTTGCCATTGAAAATAAAATTGTAATGGATACTCTTGAAAAAAATATTTTTCTGCACCTGATTATTTCCACATGATGTAGTTGCTATCCAAAAGCATTTATTTTAGCATGTACTTCCCCATCAATGTATCACTTCTTTGATTCCCTCATCAGCAATGAGTATTTTTATTTTTTTAACCTTTTTTCATGTTTCTTTGTCATTTCTTTGAATATTAGCAGTAGTGGAAATATTTTTACATATTTAATATTTATCTCTGCATTAACAGTTGCTCCTTACTGTACTTTATGAGGAATACATTTGAACTTAAGAACTTGCAATCTGGAAAAAATTTAACACAACATTTTGGAAGCAAGCAGTTAGATGACATCTGGCATTCCTTTGTGAGCCAGGCTATGAGCATGGAAAGATGCTCTCCTCGCTTTCAGATTTCCTGATGGAAAGACATGATGACAGTCGGGAAAGGAACCTGTCTCTGAAGAGGAAACCCCTGGCCTATGGATTCAGGGTGTCCCTGAGGCCTGCGTAGGTGCCATAATCAAAGCAGACTCCAGAAGCTAGAGTGAGCAGTGCACCTCAAGGGCAATGGGAATCTCTACTCTCCAAAAACATTTTAAATTTCCAGACTGTCAAAGGTTCCAACTACTCTCCTTCCAGAGGAATAAAATTAAGCAAACTGAAAATAAAAAGTATGCCTTCTCTTCTACGTTGCATCCTTGATGATTTATGAGGTTTTTACTGCTCTGACTGGGTAAAAGACTGTGGTCTCCAAGGAGCTACATGGAACCTCTACATATAAAAATGCAAAAGTATAACTTTAAACATGACTAAAACTTAATAGTAAAGATTTTAATATTACAGTTATTCACAGTTTTGTTTTCCATGGTTTCAGTAACCCATGGTCATCTGAGGTACAAAAATATTAAGTGGAAAATTTCAGAAACAAACAATTTATGTTTTAAATTGCATGCTGTTCTAAGTAGCATAAAATCTCACACTGTCCTACTCTGGTCCACCAAGACATGAATCATCCCGTTGTCCAGGATATCCACATTGTATACACCCTCCACCTCTTAGTCACTTAGCCTTCTTAGTTGTCAGGCCACCTGTATGTAGAATCCCAGTGCTTGTGTTCAATTCACCTTTATTTGACTTAATAATGACCCCAAAGCACAATAGTAGTGATGCTGGCATATTGCTATACTTGTGGTATTATATCATTAGTTATTGCTGTTAATCTCTTACTGTGCCTAATAATCTATAAATTAAACTTTATCATAGATATGTATATATAGGAAGCAACATAGCATATATAGGATTTGCTACTACAAGGGGTGACCCCAAAAACCTGGAATTATCTTTTGCAGGGTGGGCCCCTTGTAGTACACTCGAAATTTGTTTCTCTGGATCAAATGGTCAACCAAAATTTTTACCTGGAAGTTTTGAGTAGGTTGCATCGTGATTGGCGGAAGAAATGTCCCGAGTTGTGGCAAATAGGTGACTGGTTCTTCTACCATGACAATGCACCTACCCACACTGTGCTGAACATTCAGCAGTTTTTTTTGTTTTTGTTTTTGTTTTTTACCAAAAATGGCATGATTCCCATGCCCCACCCTTCCTATTAACCCAGATTGCCCCGAGTGACTTTTTTTGTTTTCCCAGACAAAAAAAGTCCTCAAAGGGAAACATTTTGCCAATGTGGAAGAGGGGAAACAAAAAACAGCAGAAGCACTAAAAGGGCATTTAAATTGGTGAGTTCAAAAACTGTTTTGAGCAGTGGAAAAAGGGTCTTGGAAGGTGTATTGCATCAAACAGAGAATACTTTGAAGGTGACTGAAGTTGAAACATGTAAGAATAAATACACAATGTTTTATAAATAAATTCTGTTTCAGGTACCCCTCCTTGTATAAGTGGTTTCAAGCATCCACTGGGGGTCTTGGAACATATCCCCTGCAGATAAAAGGGAAACTATTGTATACTACTGTGGATTTTTAATCCAGAATTCCCTTGAAAGGATTTTTAAATAGTGATAACTTATTTGTAATTAGATATCATTATTTTTAGATAATTTAGTTTCCCAAGAGGATTTGTAGAGTCATTCAATGAAAAGAGAGTTTTTTTATTTGCAAAATCTGAGACGTAGACCAGATGATTTCTAAGGTTTTGTGTTCTGTGATTTTATGCACAGTGTTGAACAAAGAAAGTCATTTTCCATTGCAATAGGCATCTCAAGATAGCAGGAATTATTACAAATTACTATTGTAAATGATACCTTTTTGTAATGAGGAAGCACTTTGTGCCCAACACTTTTGAGTACTGTGGAGGGATCATTTAGTCTACAAGTATCTGTTGACAACGTACTATTTGCTAATACCTGCGCTAGTCACTGGGGATTTAGCAAAGAATGATACAGTCATTTACAGTCTAGAGGGAGAGGACATGCAATAAACACACAAACAAATAAATGCCAAATCAAGATAAATTACCCAGTGCTAAATGAATAAATAGATAGGTGAATGGATAGATGGATGAATGAATACTTAGATGATTGACAGATAGACAGATGATAGATAGATAATGAAGAAAAGAGTACAAGAGATAGCAGAGAGAACAGGGTTGCTTTTAGTTTAGGTGGTCCAGGGGGACTACTTCCAGAGATGACATTTCAGCTGAGACTGGAATTATGAGAAGTGAGTCATGCAAAGGCCTGGGGCAAGAGATTCCAGATAGAGCAAACACATGCAAAAGCCCTGAGACAACAAAGAGCTCAGCGTGTTTCAAGAACAGAAAGGAATTCAGTGTGCTGAACCAACAAGGACAGTGGTAGAAGATGAACTTGGAGATGAAGTAGATACCAGGTTGTATAGGGCCTTCGAGACCATTGTCTGGACTTTGGATTTCATTTTCTTTGCAATATAAGCCCATTGTAGTGTTTTAAGAAGAGATCTTAGTCGTCAAGTATTTAACAATCTGCGCAAGGCAATTTGAGAATATGCTGTATGTTGGCTTGAGCGTCCCACAGGAAATCAAAGAGGAGGTTCCAGTGGTTCATGCAATTTAATGACAGATGTGATACGAACTGAGTTCCAATGCGACGTGGAAACATGAATAGCTTCAGGGAAAAAGGTGAGGGGGATAAAACAAATGAAAACAGGAGAAGAAGGTTAGGAAGTGGAAATCCTGACAGTCAGTGGGGAGACTAGCTCCGGCTGTGCTAGGTGGCCACTTCACTGTTTCCTCAGCCAGCCTGAGAGCTCTGGACAGCAGGGCCATCTTTTTCCTTTTTTTGATTTTGCATCTTATGCACACCATGCCAGACATGAACTAGGTGCTTCATAAGCATTTACAGAAATCCACTGAAACCCATTAGGGCAGGTAGTGTGTATTAAGAACAGAGTAAGTCAAGAGTAGAGTTGGGCTGGATGTGCTGGAGTCAAACTTTGCTGAGAACTGAAAGTGCATGGAACATGTATAATAACCTAAACTGAGAAGCGGAGATTATATTTGTCAATTATTGTAGCAGCACATAAAATGGCTGCTCTTGAAATTTTGAAGGGTCTTGTTGAAATTATCTGACTTCAAATTTTTTTAAATTTTAAAGATGTGGAGTACAATTCAGGATTAGATATATAAGTGATCATCGTACAGGTAAATTTGGGCCTCCCTTTGGTCCCCACTTTGCCTGGTTTGAGATCAGAAACCCTTATTGATGTTATATGCCCCGCTTCCCTCCCCTGGCAGTTTCCAGATATTGCCAATCCCTTTCCTATAGTATTATGGTAAATATTCAGGGTCTGCATATAAGTGAGAACATGTGTTACTCAGTTCTTTGTTTCTGTCACAAATCACTGAGTATTATAAATTCTAAATCTATCCAAGTTGCTACGAAGTCCATAATTTTGTTCTTCTTTATGGCTGCGGAATATTCCATTGTTTATATGTACCACATTTTTTTTTATCCAGTCCAGTTTTGATGGGCAGCATGGTTCCATGTTTTTGCTATTGTAAATAATGAAAATGCAGATACTTTACAATACTAGAAATTTCCTTTAGTGGAACAAATTTCAAAGAAATAGTTGGTCAGCCTCCATAATCGCTAAATCCAACATACATCAAAAGTCTGGGGTGTAGGTTAAGACACAGTGAATAGAGGAAACAAAAGTAATTTCAAATATGAGCTCCAACTCAGAGACACAAAGTCAGCCATCAAAATTACAGTTATTGACTTGGGAGGGAACTTCTCAAGGATGATTCTATTTGGTATATGCAGGGCGAATAGTTGCAGGGATGTATCCCTGGGGTATCCAATTGGTTAATACTAGTGTGAACTAATACATTTAGAAGATTCCTATTGAAATCACGCTCCTACAGATTAGGGTGAAGAAATTCCCACTGAGGCTAAGTCATGAGGAAGAGTTTTGAGATTAGATCACCTTTCTCTCTTCCTTTTGCTGCAACACAGGAAAAAAAACATATTTGGCAGGATCACCACATATACAACTGGGAAAATACCGAATTCTCTTCTGGAGATCACCCAAACCTGGTATGAGCGTAACATTATACGAAGACAACATAGAGGTCATTCCATTCACCTTCTTAAACATGAAACAATAGGGAAAGTACTTGCTTGGGGGTCAGGAGATCTGTGGTCACTTGGCATGTGGCCTGGGATAAGTCACTCCAGTGCTCAGGCTCTGAGCTGCTCCTCTGAAAGCAGGTGGATTTATGACTCCCATGAATATTCCTGGGGGACAGCAGGTCAGTAGGTGCATGTAGTTTGGTTAAGTTTTTGTTTTAATTAAGGACAGAATTTTGGAGAGAACATATGTTGAAAGACCAAGCCAAGGTTTTTCAGAAAAAAATTAAAAAGAGAAGAGAGAGGCATCAGTTTGCCAGAGTATGGAAACATGGAGATGTGCCTAAGATAACAGTAGTTCTTGGAAGGCTGAACATTCCCCCAGAGTCATCTATGTCCTAATCTCCAGAACTTGTGACTGTGACAAGACAAAGGGGACTTTGCAAAGGTGATTAAATTAAGGATCTTGAGACGGGGAGATCGTCCTGGATTAAATGAAGTGCCTGATATAATTACAGGGTCCTTATAAGAGGGAGGAAGGAGGTCAAAGAGGAGAAAAATGCTATTCTGCTGGTTTTGAAGATGAATGAAGTGACCATAGCTAAGAAATTTAGAGGTAGATTGCCTCTAAATTCTAGAAGCTGGAAAAAGCAAGGAAATAGATTGTCCCCTGAAGACACACCCAAGGTCACACAGCAGAGTCAAAGTCCAGACCTCAGTGTTCTAACTTCAAACCCAGGATCTCTGTAGACATAGAGGGTATGGTTGATTTCCTGACTCTCTCTCAGCCGCAGGATATATCCATGTGTTACTCAGGATCCCAGTAGGAAGCAAATGACACATTCACATCTTGTATTTTGCGTAAATTTGATAAGAGGATCTATATGCAAAGGTTAGGGAAGTGGATCGAGAAACCATAGGCAAAATGCAGTTCCAAGGGCTAGAAACATGAGCACCACTGTCTTCCTAAAAGGACAAGGGGAAAAAAGAGTTATCCAGACCAGAGAGAGAGGACTATATGGAGGGGGTCACCTGGCAGATCTCCAATCAATGGACACCACCAGCCCAGAGTGATCTTGCAGTCTTCTTCTCTCCCACTTCTTGATCACTTGCTGGTGCCTTCTATTAGCAAATCCAACCACAGAGCAAGAGAGCCTTTGGTGTATTCCATACCTGTCAGCTCCCCAGGACACAGCTGGTGAACTGATGGGAGGATCCAGAAGGACAAACAGAGGATACCTACCCCCTCTCCACGAGGCTGCCTTTTATCTAAATTACTGATATTCTGTGTCTCACAGTAATTTCTCTTATGGCCATAACAGTTACTATTGAGCTAAGCAGGAACATTGAGATAAGCTAAGTAGGAACTCATTAAACACTTTTGCCATGATTAATACAAATTCTTAATCATTTATGGTGCCATAAAAGGATTAACAGATTTTTTGAATGATTTGTTCCTTCTAAAAGAGAGATTTCCCAATAAAATCTAATTAACAAAGAGTTTTTCATTTCCTGGGCTCTGGTTTTGTTAATATGTACAATGAATAACACACGACACCAAGCAGAGACCTAAGACTCTGACCTGAAATTAGTGAGAGATTGTCAGGTATAGCCACACATGCAAACATACCTGTCCCCAACAGAGACCAGAGGCTCTGGACCTGGGGTCCATGGGAAAGAAGGGTAGAATATGATGTCAGACTATGACACTACCCCTGACTGGGGCATCGGAAGAAAAAGTGACATCTCAGTGATGAATAACCTGATCTCCAAACAAGCTTCTCCAGTAGGTGCCTTTAAGAGTGTTTTCACAACAATTTCCAACAAATACACACACAGATAATACTTTCATCCCTAGAGTATGGACAGATAAGGAGCAGAATGAGTAACTGTTTTTAAGTAGAAATGTTGTTCCCGATCAGGTAAAAAAATCAATGATACTCATAAAGGATTTTTTAGAAGAATTATTCATTTCAAGCAAACAAAGTTAAACCTACTTCCCGTTTATTGTTATGTTTGGTGTTGGAAGAAGATAAATTTCTAATTTATTTATTGAAATATTTATATCTTTAAAGAATTATGGAAGTGCAGGAATGAACAGATCAGAGTCTCTTTAAGTTCATACCTCAGATGTACAGACTTCTACTCATTCCAGAAAATAATCTTCAAAAGAAAAATATAACTGCTTTGCCTAGTACATAGTAGAGGCTCAGTGAGGTAGTATCATTACAACTATTCAAATCCTTACTTGTAAGGAAAGTATAAAACTCCTCGCTTTGCCATGTGTCTCATCTGCCTCCTATAGGAAGAGTATAAATCTCATCCCACTTACTTTGGTAAGTGGTCACATGATTGACTTTAATCAATGGAAAGTCAATGGAAATGCCAGTTCCCACCAGAAGCAGAAGAGGCATCTCACATTTCCACAAGTCTCGCATCTCTGATCTGTGCCATGAAAGAACAGCATGTGTCAGATGGGGATTGCTCCTTCAGCCTGAATCCTGGAATGAGCAGACCCCAGTTCAGATTGAGAAAAAGACCTGAAGCCAATTCATAGCCTGCTTGGGCTCTAATCTACTTCATGCAAAAGAGGAGATGAATCACTATAACATACTGAAATTTATGGGGTTGTTTGTTACTGCAGCAGAAGATGATTAATCTACACAGTAACTTTTTAGAAATAGAAAAGAACAGCTAGTTTTGAAAAGGAAGCTTCACTAGTACAATCTTATTTGCACAGCTAAAATATGCAGTTGTTATGGTTTCAAACTTTAAATACATTCCAAGCAAAATAAAGTTGTTTGAGATTCTACACACGATATGAGGTGCAGCACATTGTTCAGAAATACGGCAGGTGATTAAAAATACCTATTGGGTATGATCAATCAAACACCAGCAAAGATGCAACTGGGAAAATTAACAGTCAGAAAATTAGAAACCCTAGTTCTGATGCCAGTTGTATAGCTGGTTGAATTTGTTGGACACCAGAGCAGGGTAGTGCTAGCTGACGCTCCCATGGCATGCTCTCTATGCCAGGCACTGGGCTGAGAGTTTCACATACATGAACCCTCTTACTCCTCCCACAACCCTGTGAGGTAGGCACTGTGGTTATTCCATTTTATAGATGGCAAGATGAAAGCGTAGAGAGGTTTTGCCCAAGGTCACTTAACTAGGAGGGGCAGAGCCAAAACTTGAACCCATGGAACCTGGTTCCTGAATCGTGTCCTTTATCAGGAGCCTGGAGCTCAGCCCAGAGGACTATCCCAAGACCCCAGGTACAGGAAAGGGGGAGAGGCCTCAAAAAGGCCCTCAGATCCTGGTGTCACCAGGCGGGGCTCATCACTAGACAGCTTTTACTCTAACCTCATTTTGCCTGGTGACATTGAGTAGAAAAATTTTGTAGAAACCATAACTGTCCAACCATGTGGAAGGGCTTCTTTTATCAGCCAATGTTCCCTGCCGCCCAGATGTTCCAGCAAAGGCTGGACTACTAATCAGAAATGTCATGAGAGGATTTTTGCAATACCTTGTGTATTTGCAAAATCAGGCAAGAATGATTTTGGCTGATTACTGTTTTGTTGTCTTTCATTTCCTTCCTCTCCTCACCTCCAAAGGCAGGCTTCAACCTAATTCGATAATCCTACTTATTCAGTGAACTTCTAAACCATAATTATTTCCATCCTGAAACAAACCTGCTTTTACCATCATTATACTTGGAGCCCATTGAACCCTCAAGCATGCCAGCAAATACCACAGTGATGACTTTTCTCCTGGAGGCCCTGAAAGCACTCCTTAGTGACAGCTGTGAAGTATTTTGAGAAAGCTGAATTAAAGTGCTAGAGAAGGCACAACACACATAATTGCTCATCTTAGAAAGACAACAGCAACAAGCTTCTAAAATTGTCTTTGATTAACATAATCTGGGGACACTGAATATGGATATTGTCAATAGTCACCTATAAGTATGTTTTCTTTTGTACATTTTGTTCTCTCCAGTAAATTTCCTACTAAGAAAGGAAATGCCCTAAGCCCCCTGTCTGCATCAATAAAGCAAGCACTCAGAGAAACTGCACAGAAAGAACGGAACCAGTAAGGAATTCTTACCACGCTAAAGGTTTTGTAAAGTTGATTCTCCACATTTTCACCATGGTTTCTAATGACCAGGAATATAGACTGCAAGTAGAAGCCATCACCTCCCTAGCAATGCTGGTTTTATATCTCTTATGACAGTTTCTTTTTTTTTTGAGTTGGAGTCTCCCTCTGTCTCCCAGACTGAAGTGCAGTGGCACGCACCCAGCCACCGCAGCCTCGACCTGCTGGTTTCCGGGGATCCTTCGGCCTCAGCCTTCCAAGTAGCTGGAACTACAGGCACGCACTACCACACCCAGCTCATTTTTTGATTTATTGTAGAGATGAGGTCTCGCCAAGTTGCCCAGGCGGGTCTCGAACCCACAGGCTCAGACAATCCACTCACCTCAGCCTCCCAAAGCGCGGGATTACAGGCTGAGCCACCAAGCCCGGCTTTATGACAGTTTCTAAGCTGGCCTGTGTATGATCTTGTCTCTCCTGCACCTAACCATAGCCATGCCCTGCCATGGGGCCATGTTCCTCATTTCCAACAGTACACAGCCTTTCTTGACCCCGATAACAGTTTTTTCCTGGGTACAATGTCCTGTGTGGAGACACTGGCCTGACTCAGAATCGCACTGGCTTGCAGATCCCTGTTTACTTGTCAACTGCCCTCTGCAATGGGTCCACACCCCATTCACCTTGTCACATCCATCCCAGACAGACTTAAAGGGTCCTGGGACCATGATTCAACAGTGGCTACACTGAGCTTTTAGAAATGTAATTCATCTCATGTTGTTCACCTGAATAAAACACTCCAGTGGCTTCTCACTGCACGTAGAGTCATACTCACACCCTCTTCTAAGCTGAGCAGCCCCTCTGAGATCTGACCCCTGCAGACCTCAAGTGGGAGAGCTGGGGGTCAGATGCTGTCCCACAGAGACCCATGGACAAGTTCTGGCTCCGGTGACTTGGGACAAGCAGCTGCCACTCTCTTGGTTTCTTTTGCCTCCTTTGCAAAGGCAGATGTGCTGTGAGGATGAAATTAGTTGAAACGACACTCATCTCCTTCTCCTCCTCCACCTCCCCCTGTGCTATCCCACTCAGAATCCCAGCAGAGGCCACATCTGCTCTCCCCTCTGGACCTGCTAGACCAGGAACACTCTTCCCTGACACCTGGCATGACTGGCTCCTTCTCGCCACTCAGGAGCAACCCTGTGTCTGAAGAGAACTTCCCACCCCACATCACCCTGTTCTGTTTTCTCTAGAGCCTCTATCAGTTTGCTAAGGCTGCTGGAACACAGTATCACAGACTGGGGGCTTGAGCAACAGAAATTTATCTTATCATTCTGGAATCTAGACATCCAAGATCAAGGTGTCAGCAGGGTTGGTTTCTTCTTAGGGTTATGAGGAAGAATCTGTTCCTTGCATCTTTTCTAGCTTCTGGGGGTTTGATGGCAATCTGAGGCATTCCTTGGTTTGTGAAAGCATTGCCTCGATATCTGTCTTCCCTGTGTCTGTGCCTTTGTGTACGAATTTCCTTTTGTAAGAACACCAGTCATATGGGATTAGGGGCTCATCCTACTTCAATATGACTTCATCCTAATGAATTATATCTGCAATGGCCTCATTGCCAAATAATGTTCCTTTCTAAGATTGTGGGGGTTAGGATTTCAACATACAAATTTTCAAGGGATACAGTTCAGCCCATCGCATAGCCCTGATCCCTCTCTGGAATGATCCAGTGTCATTTGTCAGCCTGTGTATGATCTTGTCTCTCCTCACCAAACATCAGCACCATGAAAGCAGGACCTTGCATGCCTTATTGGCCAGAGCAGCCACTGTGAGGCTGGGCTGGTACAGAGAAGATGCCGCATACGTTTTCTTGAGTAAATGAACTAAAACTAAAGCAGCAGGCCAATTTTCTGAATAAGAACATGAAAGCCACAATCGTGAGACTACTCTTCAGTTATTAAAAATGATGGTTCCGGCCAGGCTTGGTGGCTCAGCCTGTAATCCCAGCACTTTGGGAGGCCGATGCTAGTGGATTGCCTGAGCCCATGGGTTTGAGACCAGTCCAGGCAACTTGGCGAGACCTCATCTCTACAATAAATACAAAATTAGCTGGGCATGGTAGCATGCACCTGTAGTTCTGGCTACTTAGAAGACTGAGGCAGAAGGATCACCGGAGCCCAGCAGATCAACACTGGGGTGGCCGTGAGTGTGCCACTGCACTCTAGCCTGGGCAATGGAGTGAGACTCCAACTCAAAAAAAAAAAAAAAAAAGATGGTTCCATAACTATTGATGTGGTAAAACATTCAGATATATTGTCAAGCAAAACAAGGAAATTTCAAAGTCATAATAAATGGCATAATCTCGTTTTATAAAACACACACCTATATATCTATTCAAATGTATATGTATACATATGTAGAAAAGAATATAAATTAGATGTTGATAGGTTGCTGCTAGCTGGGTAGTCTTTTATTTACTCGTGTTTTTTTGACAATAGGTTATATCAATTTATTTCACATAAGAACAGCATATTTCAGGCCTATGATTTCCATTTAATAACAGCAAAACAGCCTGTAGAGAAAACTCGAAGGCAACCATACATCATAATATGTAAAATGTGCAAATATACTTTAAAATGCAAGTTATTCTATAGCATTTGCAAGGTAGAACTTCATGGTAGTTAAGGACTCCACCTCATTATAGCTAACTGAATAATCTTTTGCATGTATAACCAATGCAAATGTACAAGGCACAACTTAGTGTTGATGCTAAAGTGTGTAACACACATTCTCAGATTATTTATTTGAAGATATTAAAATAATATCATGTTTCTTATTTTTTAATGAGTCATCAGCTCATTTCTAAAGCTTCATAAAGCATTACACTAATAACATGTGTGTGGCCAGGACAAACTGTTCCCTGAACTTAAAAGGTAAAAGACAAGACCCTATATTGCTATCCTATATTAAAAAAAGAAATTTACATATATATGTACACACACACACCCACATCAAACACAAGAAACCTCCCATAATCCACAGGGAGGCCATTTCCTTATCATCAAATGTTCCCATTACAGTATTTCATGATAGTTATTTAAAAATCACATACTTATTTACCACCTATTTTGGTCAATCTTGCTAAAAAAAGGCACCGAAATAGACAAATTTCTTTTTCAAGGTGAAGACAATGTCTAATTTAGAAAGTATTTTTCTTGAGATTGCACAGTGAAAGGTATCATTTAATTAAATATAAAAGCTTGCAGCTTTTAAAGAAATTATTTAAATCCACACAGAAAAAAAATC
>CAUYQG010195585.1:0-13112 GCA_963574415.1 Tarsius wallacei
TGTCCTATTTCTGTCATTTCTAAGGCTGCTTTTCTGGCAACGTGAAGACCTCTAAAAGCCACCAGGGCAGAGGAAACTGGAATAAAATTATGACAAATGGTTTGGGAATACTTGGTCAAGTGGAAGCGTGCACGGCCAGACCCAGCAGAGTCATTGTTGTGCCACCCTGAGCCTAAGGAGTCAGGAGATGGCAAACGCACGCACACTGCAGCACTGTCCATACAGGGTGAGCTGCCCTACACCAAAATCCAAAATCTAAAATGATCTAAAATCCAAAACATTCTGAGCACCAACATGACACTCAAAAGAAATGCTCATTGGAACATTTGGGATTTTGAGTTAGAGATGCTAAGTGAGACCAGGCGCAGGAACTCAGACATGTAATCCCACCACCTTGGAAGGCCAAGGCAGGTGGACACTTGAGCCAAAAGCTTGAGACCAGCCTGGGCAACGTAGCAAGACCTCATCTCTAAAATAAATAAATAAATAGAATTTAGAAATTTAATTTTTAAAAATTAAATTAAATTTTAATTTTTAAAAAAGATGCTCAACTGGCACAAAATAATCCAAATATTCCAAAGTCAAAAAAATAAAAATCCAAAATTGGAAACACTCCTGTCTCAAGCATTTCAGATAAGGGAGACTCAACCTGAATTTAGGATGAGGAGACAAGAACTCAATTTCCAACAACAGAAGATGAATACGTGTGTACTCTGGTTCAGCTGGCACCCTGAACAGTAGTTGAGGCAAGTGAACTGGAGCTACAAAAACCCCCCTGGATGACTCTCAAAATCACAACGTGTTCTGTATAGAGAAAGCGTGTTCACCTACGGGCAAAAGGACAGCAGACACTGAGCACTGCAAAGTGGGGAGAGGGGGGAGAAGGGAAGCAAAACCACCCACGCTCACCTGGGGGGCTCAACAGAAACCCAAAACCACCTCGCCATCTTCCCACGTACCCCTGATGCTAAAATAATTTTATTTATTTTTTAATGTTTAAAAAAATTTAACAGAGTTTAAAGGGCAAAGACGACTTGCGAATCGGGCAGCCTTCCGAACCACAGCAGGATCAGAGACTTCAGCACAGCCAACGGGTGCAAGCAGCTTTAAGGAGAAAGGACAGTGCCATACAGAACCCGGAAGTGACGTACGGAAACAGGAAGTGGCACGCGAAAACGGAAGTGAGGCACAGACACAGCCCGGTGGATTACAGCTCGCAGTCTCTCTTATTTGAAACCGGTTTGAACAGTTGACCACACTTGATTGGCTGTAACTCAGTGATTGGCACAAAAATAGATTACGGTCTGTTTACACATCCAGTTAGGTTACAGCGAAAGGCCACAGAGAAGCTAAGACATTCAAGGAGGCAGCTTTTTTCCACCCTTTATGTTCATCCTTTTAATTTTTGTGTGGAGAGAGAGAGAGCAAGAGACAGACAGACAGACAGACAGACAGACATTAGGTTTCTCAGTGTTGCCCAGGCTGCTCGAAAACTCCTGAACTCAAAGCAATGCTCCCACCTTGGCCTCCTGATGCTGGGAATAGTCATGAGCCATGACCTGCCACACCCTGCTGATCCTTTCAATTTTGAGAGATAGACTAAAACTTTAGGCATTGATGTCACTGTGTCACCATCATAAATGTACTTACTAAAATAAAACTTAAAAAATAAATAAAATGCCCACCATTGAAGTTCTGTTTGCACTAAAGAGAGAGAGAGAGAGAGAGAGAGAGAGAGAGAGAGAGAAAGCTTGTTGCAAAATTGCACATGAAGATGATAAAAGTTTAAAACACACAAACGATACTCCAGTGGTGACAGGAACGTACAAGAGCTGGGGGATGGCAAAGTTCTCCTGGGGTCAACAGGCATCCCCTCCTCTGTCTGTTAAATAGTACATGTGCATTTAACATGAAAATAAATGCAGGTAGAGCCATACATGTGTCTATGAAAGACAAGTGATACATGATATGGTGTCTTTAACACACACATAAAGTAGGAACACGAGGCTGAGAGTGAAGCAAAAGCAGCCTGACTTAGAAGACCAGCCAACTCTGGAGGCAAAAAGAGGAGGATCAGAGGATGGAACTTTACTGGGGCGGCCGTCTTTAAAAATATATTGTCTGCATACACATATGGGAAATATGTATGTAGAGTTATGGGGAATAAAAAGCACTGACTCATTCCTTTTTATTTTTTCCTTCTGAAGTGAGACTTTATCCTCATATCTAACTGCAAATCTAGACTCTAAACTACAAATTGGGTGCATTGAGCAGTTGACAGGCATACTATATTTCTCCACTTGGAGCAGGTTTTTAGATTTGGTAGTTATGCTGAATATAACTGGCAAATAGACCATTTTTATTAATGGGAAAAACTCAGAGCTCAAGAGTAAGAAATGCATATAATAACAACAGTGACAATAGCGCTAAAGTTTCTTAGGACTTATTACAGAAACTATTTTTAATGATCTATGGTCTCTGACCAGTCTAATAAGCTCTTTTGGCCTATGAGCTATTAGGAAAATGAATTCTACATAAAGTCTAGATAGCTCAGATATGTATATCACGTTGCACATACACATATGTATATCAGATTTATTAGATACAACTTATATGCCACATAATTCACCCTGTTTAAACTGCACAAATCAATGGCTTTAAGTATATCCAGGGTAGTGCAACCCCTACCACCATGACTTTTTAAATATTTTCATCACCTCAATATGAAATCTTATACTTAGGAGCAATCATCCTCCACTGCCCCCCAAGGACCCCTCACCCACCCAGCCCCTGGCAACATGAATGACTTGCTGTCTCTATTGATGTATCTATTCTGGACATTTCATATAAATAGAATCACACAATATGCAGATTTCTGCATGTGGCTTATTTTACTCAGTGTCATGACTTCAAGATTCATCCCTGTTGTGTCAGAATTCCATTTCTTTTCAAGGCTGAGTAATATTCCATCATATGTATGGACCACACTTGCTCACTCATCCATTCATCAGCTGATGGCCCAGGTGTTTTTTGTTTGTTTGTTTGTTTTTGTTTTTTGTTTTTGTCCCATGATATAAAGGTTCTGCATTTTCAATAATTCTACAACAAAATAAACTCCCCCACCCTTGGCATTAAATTCACTTCCTCCTGCAGGAAAAGGCATTCCCAGCTCACCTTCTCCTCAGCTGACCTAACCACACTGGAAACCTCCTGTACGGCCAGCTTCAGGGGCTGCTGTTGTGGGTCCTCCTCAAAGGACAGGAACGGCGGACCCTGGAACAGAAAGGGAGCATGAGGAGGTGCACCTGCTGGGGTGGTCACTTTTTCTTTCTTTTTCTTCTTTTCTTTTCTTTTCTTTCTTTTTTTTTTTTTTTTTTGAGTCAGTGTCTCACTCTGTCGCCCAGGCTGGAGTGAAACGGCATGATCATGTTGCTCACTGCTCATGGCAGTCTCAACCTCCTTGAACTCAGACAATCCTCTTGCCTTAGTCTCCTGAGTAACTGGGACTATAGACATGCACCATGCTCAGCTAATTTTTTGTAGAGAAAAGGTCTTGCTATGCTGCTTAGGCTGGTCTTGAGCTCCTAGGTTCAAGCAATCCTCCTACCTTGGTCTCCCAAAGTGCTGAGATTATAGGTGTGAGCCACCATGTCTGGCCTTTCTTTCTTTCTTTTTTAATTACATATTTGGATGGAATGAGACAGACTCTAAATAAATAAATAATACATCTGCATAAAGCTCTGTAAATTTACAAAAACATAATCAGACATCTGTGCCCCTAGATAGCAGCAATGGCTGAGCATCAGTAAACTGACACACCCAAGCAGCCACTGCCAGATCTGTCCCAGCTGACAGGATTCAAGAAGGCAGGGGAAGGGGAGACATGCAGGAACAAACCCAAAGGTGCAGCAGTAGGACAGAGAGGGAGTTGTAAGTCCTCTCACTGACAGTGTAAGAAAGAGCCTGAGAGGCTGAGCAGTTTCATGCACACTAGCATGGCTACAGGGCTGCCAGGGAGTCTGGCCAGCACAGCAGGCTCGGGGCTGAGTCCTCCCCCTTTTCTAGGGATAGGCATCTGTTTTGATTTGAGAGAATCACATCTCCCTGTTCCTATGGTTGTTGTGGTACTGTTACTTAGGGGGTCCCCTGTTCTTCTCTCTCACTGCTCCAGGGCCTGGATTCTCCCTGGGATCTGAGAGGGTAGACAAGATTCCTTGGTTAGAAATGAGCCCACTTGGTGGTTGTGCCTATGTTCCAGAATCTTCAGTCCTTGTTTCTCGGCCCCCTGGAGCCGCGTGGCCTCATGACCAACTCTGCCCTAAACTCTTCACCTTCTCCAGCATCCTTCCAGGAAACCCAGTCAACTCACGTCTGTCTTGGCTCTTGCAATTAAACATCTCCAAGTGAGAGATGGGCAATTAAATTAGCAGACTACAAAGCAACAAGATCGAAGCTTTATAAAAGAAGTCAGGGCTCAGATAGCCAACCAAGTCATGTCCTTTTAAAAGCAAGCTCTCTTCATTGAGATACCACCTAGCCCCAGTAAGAATGTTCATCACTAATAAAACAAAAAAGCAACAGATGCCGGCGAGAATGCTGAGAAAAGAGAATGCTTCTGCATTGCTGCTGGGAATGCAAACTAGCTCAACCTCTATGGAGAACAGTGTGACGATTTCTAAAAAAATTAGAAATTGCCTTTCCAAATGGCCCAGCAATCCCTCTACTGGGAATATACCTGGAGGAACTAAAATCATTCTACAAAAAAGATACCTGCACATGCATGTTTATTGCAGCACTATTCACAATAGCAAAAACATGGAACTAACCATGCTGTCCATTAAAGCTTTACTGGATTTTTAAAAATGTGATAAGCTGGGCACAATGACTCACTCCTGTAATTCCAACACTTTGGGAGGTGGGGGCAAGAAGATTGCTTGAGCCCAGGGGCTCAAGACCAATCTGGGCAACTTGGCAAGACCTCATCTCTACAATAAATAAAAAAATTAGCCAGGCATGGTGGTACACACTTGTGGTCCCAGCTACTTGGAAGGCTGAGGTGGAAGGATTGCCTGAGCCCAGCAGGTCGAGGCTGCAGTGGCCATGAGCTGCCACTGCACTCCAGCCTGGGCGATAGAGTGAGACTCCAACTCAAAAAAAAAAAAAGTGATTTAGGATTAGAAATAGAACATGTTTGATCCCTTGAAATTAAAGTACCTGTTCCAAGCATTTGTCAATAACTATATGAAGCCTATCCTTAAAGGCTTTCTTTTCCATCACAAATTTAGTGTACATAAATGTTTCTCCAATAGAAATTTAAACTTAAAATGCTATTAGTGTCATTGTCTTCTGAGCAGCCCCCATGACAACTGAATAACTGGCTGTTCATTCATTTGAACATCCGAGGTGACAGGAACAGGAACAGGGTGCCAGATAATAGTTGTCTAGCCCAGACATTGCCGGGAGGAAAAAAATAACTGTGCCTGATTATGAAGCCGATTAATTCATGGAGGTTGAATTGCCATATTAGTGTCCTGTCTACATAGGCTTATTTAATATTAAACTCCTGATTCTGGCTCTGCTTTCAACTAACTGTGACTCGGAGCAAGTTACTTACTTACTTTAGAACTCAATGAATAATCTGTAACTGTACAAAAAAGGGAGGCTGTCCTTCTCCACAACACCAGTGGCTATGAGATTTGCCCCTTGGCCTTTACGCTCCCGTCCTAATCATCTTATGGGAAGAGACGCATAAAAAGAGACTGGAATCACCCGAGAAACTTTAAATATTAATGATGCTGGACCTCACCCCAGATTCTGATTTACTTGGTTTGAGGTTTGGCCTGGGCATCTGGGTTTTTAGGTGTTCCCCAGAATAGTCTACCGTGCAGCCAGGGTTAAATCACTATGGCTTTGATAATACCCTAAGAAAATCTGTAGCTCATATAAGGTACAGCCAGTCACAAAACAAGCAGGTTAACACTGATTGTGGAGGGGGAGGGCATGTCGTGGGGGGGAGGGAATACTTCCCTTTTCCAAAACTAAGTCATCAATGGACAGGATTCTGACTACTCTATTTACATTTGGACCAGCAGAACACACCCCATTCTGTTTTATCTATGGGAAGACCCAATAGCTCCCAGAGGAAACCTGAAAGAGAAATGCTCCCAAAGAGAAACTGAGCTGCATTCTAAGCCAAATTGACTTCTTTCCAGGTATGTTCAATTCAGTAGCAAGCTGTCAGTGCAGGGAAGGCAAAATAATGACAGTCTGCAGACTTTGAGCAGTCAACCAGTGTCAACACGCCCCTGTCACAGTGCTGACATTTATATCCTGCACTGTACATGGTGCAACTGGTTAAGACTTATGTAGAAAAACATTAAGTCACTGTGTTTCATTTAAAAATAGAAAGCACCATAAAGTCTGGTTCCTCTGGTTCCCTCCAAATGCTTGTAACTTAGTGATTGAGCAAAAGATTTTTTGTGCCACAGTAATAGTCATTCTGTTTTCAGAGGGGGACTGGACTATACCTGGTTTGCACACTCACCTTTGAGACTGCATGTGTTCTGCTGGTTCCCACATAAAAGAAACATCCAGAATTCTATTTCTAGTATTATCTCAGTAGGAGTTAGCCAAATATAATTCATAATTTTCTAATGTGCTTGCCTAGAGGTTGGCTATAAAGTAACCGGCCCATAGCCCTGTAGCAACTTCTAACTTGTCTAAATCAAGGACTTGTGATTTTCCTTTTGGGGCACCCAAGACATTTCTCTTTAGCCATTTTTTTGTTTATTTCTCTTTTTACCAGTATCTTCTCCAAACAGAGATTAGAACAGGTAGGGGAATTCTATGAGGTAAAGCTTGCAGATGTCGTATTTTAGAGCTGAAAGGAAACCTCTTCTGGTCTAGAGACCAAAAGAGGTAAAGCAACTTGTCCATAATGCTGGAGTTCCCTGATGGCAGGAGGTGGGTCTGCTGAAGCCAGAACCAGAGCTTCCTCCAAACTGCTGACATTCACTTTACATGGGAAGAGGAAGACACTTTATATGGGGGAGGGGGGGTCTTCAACTAATGACTTAGACTGTGTTCACAAGGTTGTCTGAATTGAGGGTTAGTTCATAGTAGTCCTAGTCCCCATCTCAACTTGAAATGTAGTTCACAAGTGAAAGCATAGAGTGCATGGGGTTTTGAAGTCTTGCAATCCAAATGCACATATTCATTCAACAAATAGTTAAATTTATATGCCTGTGTATGCCAGGCACTGACATGCTAGGGATACCTTGATACCCCCAATAGATAAAAGTCCCTGCCCTCATGGAACATGCTTTCTACTAAACGTACACATGCAGTACACATGAAAACTGAACATGAAGGGACCCTGGGTTGGTAAATTGGGCTTAATTTTGTGTGTGACTGGAAGGGACATTGAGCACTGTTAAGTTGTAATTACAGGTAATTCCCAGCTTATAATATGATGAGATAATATTCTACCAGTTTGGCAGCAGGTCACAAATATTTCCTAAAGAAATAATCTTTTAAGTCAAGCTATTCAATTCTCAGGCTAGCCCACAAAAATCTATGTAAACCATAATACAACTGAACCATAATTCAGAATAGTACCAGGCGAGGGTCTCTGCCCTGAGTGCCATGTCCCATAATCTGCAGAATGAAGTCAGAACAAGAAAACAGGGAGGTTGAGCAAATCAGAGTGCAAGGTAATGCATTCAGATGAGACAAGGGTGTGGATCTTGCCACTTAATCAAAATGTTAAGCCAAAAGGCTGCTCCTTAACATCTCTCTTTTATATATATATATATATATGGCAAAAAATATAGATGGTGAGTTTATTAGTAACACAGTTTCAACATGTATACTTGATTTGACTACTGTTACATCTCTTAAGCCTCTGTTCCGTCATCTGTAAAGTTGGAATAATAGTACACCTGCCTCGTGGGGTTGATGGAAGGATTAAATGAGATACTGATGGGTAGGCCTGTGCTCCATAAATAGGGATGCCGTTGTTATTTGCCACCCTCCTGCTTCCAATGGCCCCTCCCTGGGCACCCAGTGAACTCCCTTCTTCCGCCACGACATCTGCCAGGAACCTGCTCTAAATGGTGGAATTTCAGCAGCACAACACAGTACGGACAGTGAAAGAAATGCAGGCCTTGCGGGGAGGCTATTTTGGGCCCCACAGCTAGTTGGTCAGCACGTACGCAGGCCAAGCTTGCCTGGGATTCTGCCCCTGGGTCAGCTGCCCCTGGCTCTTCCCAGGTTTCACAGCTCCGTCTCTTCCTCAGTTGCTAAGCCCACATATTTCCTATGGAGTTTTTCCCACCAGACTCCCATGGTCATGTTAGGGAGACCCCTTTCCCCTGTGGGAAGAAGACAGCCAAGGCAAGGGAAGATCCTTCTTTGTAAGTGATAAGAGGGTTGTGGATTGGAGGCTACCTGTATTGAAATGGAGAGTTTCTATTTTAAATTATCCCAGCTGGTCCTACAGCTTAAGTTGTTTCATAAACCCAGCAAAGAAACGCTTAGTAAACTGTCAGCCCGCCATTATATAGCTAAGGAAGCATCTAGCACAGCAAGCTGGTTAAATGTTAAGCCTTCAACTGCAATGTTATGAGATATAGAATTCAGAATAAACAAGCACTAGCCATCTATTGCTTCTCGTTGCTTAGGGACTGTATGAATGAACAGTACTATAGTAAAGTAGCTACCCAAGCTGAAAAGGGACTCTTGGAATCAAGAAATGGCACCTCCAACTCTTTTAGGAGGTCCTGATTCCTTTTTTGAGATCTGAGGTGGACAGCCACCCTGGCCCCAATCTGGAAACCTATTTCAAATTGTTGCTGTGTAGAGAAATCTATTTAAGGTTCAACCTGAGAAAGCTGATTTAAATAGAAAAAAATAAAGAGAAATCTATTTGAGGCTGAATTCGAATTAGCCAGTTTTAGACCCTTAGGTTCCAAGAGCCTAAGTGATATGCTCAAAAGACTCTACTTTAGCAGATATAAAAATAAAAGCTATCTGATATTTTCCCTCCTGATGTCCCTTTGATTTTTGTTTATTTAGCACTCATGGCATAGCACCTTCTTTTGATTAAAGTACTTGTTATTTAATTAATTACTTGAACTCAATCAAGAAGCAAGTATTAAATATCTTTCACATGCTAGGTGCTTTGCAGCCTCCAAAAGCTAAATTTTGACCATGAATAGCATGTGATCTAGTTGTAAACTGTAGGTAGGTGAGTGGGCAGATGAATGGATGGGTAGACAGTCAGATAGATAGATACATCTATCCTGAGGGATCACTGAGATTTGGCAATCATAGCACGAATGAATGCAGAGAAGAGGGAGAATTTGACTTGGTATGATTGGGGAAAGGGAGAGAAAAGGCAAGAGGGACATTCCAGACTGGGAGCAATATGGGAAAAATTGTGACCATGATATGAGGAAGGTGTAGCTTGTGGGCACAAGGAGAAGGAAACACCAGTCTTTCAGGACTAGGAAGAGGCTGAGAAGTGGTGAGAAATTTAAGATATCTTGATAGGTGATAACCAGATTATGTGACGCTATAAAATCCAGAAAGAGACGATATTTTCTGTTTCATATAGCAGTCAGACACCTCTGAAGCAGGCAGGTGACAGCAAGTGGACTCTTGCTTCAAAGCTGTCCTGCAGCAGAAGTTACCTAAATACCCAGGCTGCTCATGAGTGGAGGTCCCTAGCATAGGCATGTCTTTTATTTTGAAATATTGTACTCTTATTTTTTAAAAGCCTCTAGGCAGAGGCACAATTGAATCAACCTGTTAACCCTCAAGTAAGTGAATATCTGCAAATAAACACTTAATGTTAAAGTTAATGTCATAGCACCTCATAACTATCCACATGATTAACCCAGTTTTGAACAAATAGATTTCCATCTTGTCCTGAAATCAAATGAGTCTGAGTTCTCTTGGGCAAGAGAAGAAACTATTATCCCCATTTTACAGGAGAAGAAATGAGACCTAGAGAGAAGTTCCAGATCACAATCCTAGTAAGTGGTACAGCCAGAATTGAAATCTTAGACTTCTAGTCCCAGAGCCAACATTTCTTAACTTTACACACTGTATACCCATAGTAGTAAAGAAAGCACAGACATTTGGCTTGCTGAAAATGTACTCACTTACCCTGAAACACAGATTTCCAGGACAATCAAACAAGTAAGCGAATCAAAAGGAGAAGCATAGAGTATTATATTTCCTTTAGGCCCTTTTTTAAAAAATTCCACTTGGGTCACAGTGGGCCTAGTATTATTATGAGGCTACTTCAAAGTCCAGATCAGAATGTTTTAAGAAGAGAAATGTGAATTTCTCTAAGGTATAATATTAATGATTTTTGCAACGAGAAAAGGATCCCTAACTCTTTGCAACAAAGCAAGGTCTCCCCAGGTTCCTGAAGGGCCGATAGCATTTTCAAGACCTTGTAGGAGATACTAGTTCTTGGATCACTCCCATTCTGCCCTGGAAGGGAGGTCAGCCACATGGATACCAGGTATAATTGCTCAAATGCTAGAGCAAAGGCCTCAGTGGGAATAGGAGTTGGTTTGCATAAGCAGAGTTTGGTTGTCTCCTTCAGTAAATGTTCATGGAATAATGAACACCCATATACCCTTCACCGATTGACCTTCTTTTAGCATTTTGCCTCTTTTCTTTTCTGAACTATTTGAGAATTTGTTGTAAACATTGGAACATTAAATATTTCAGCATGTGCCTTCTAAGAATAAGACAAGGTCTTATGTGAGGGGGAACCCCTCCAAAAGGAATTTACTCATTTAAAAAAATGTGTATTTATTCCTACATGTTTAAACTTCAGTCACCTTCAAAGTACACTCCGTTTGATGCAATACACCTATCAAGATGCTTTTTCCACTGCTCAGAACAGTTTTTGAACGTGTTAATTTTGATGCTTTTTAGCACTTCTGTCATTTTTTGTTTTGCCTCTTCCTCATTGGCAAAATGTTTCCCCTTGAGGACTTTTTTCATCTGGGAAAGCAAAATTAAAAAGTCACAAAGGCAAGATTGGGTGAATAAGAATGGTGGGGTATAGGGGTCATGCCGTTTTTTATCAAAAACTGCTGAACACTCAGTGCAGTGTTGGCAGGTATGCTCATAAATCACCCACCATAAAATGGGCCAATGGTTGAAAGAAAGAATCTCAAAAAAATTAACTTAACTGAAGCTTAACACAGCCTCTCACAACAACACTAACTGGTACATTGTTGCCAATGGGTTCCTTGAATGGGAAGCCTGTACTACAAGGAGATGCCCTCCAAAAGATAATTCCAGGTTTTTTGGGGTCCCCCTTATCTAACCATAGTTCAGTGGTCAGTCTCAGGAAATTTAACATAATACTATTATTCAATAGATAGTCCACATTTAAATCTCCTCAACTGTGGCAATAGTGTCCTTTATGTTTTTTCATCTTGTTTTTATTTTTTTAATCCATGACCACAAAATTCCCTTTGACTGTCTGGTCTCTTTATTCTCCTTTAATCTGGAATGGTTCCCATTTTTTTCCCATGACGTTGACATTTTTGAAAAGTCTGGGCTCCCTTACCTATTGTTTCCCAGACTGTCCTTCCATTTAGATTTTGGTTATTTCCACGTGAATGGATCCAGGTAAACATCCTTGTAATACTATGTTTGTGATACTGTGTTCTCACATCAGGAGGCACCCGATACCAGTTTCTCCCAAGAAGCCACGCATCCCCAAAGGCCTTCATATGGCACCTAAAGGTGATTCTGCCTGGACAGGGCCCACAGTGGAATGGGTGAGATGGGCAAGGAGCACACCATCTTTTTGGTAACATAGAAGGGGGACTGGAAAAGGGGACATGGACAAGGAGAACCACAGCAGGAGCATTCTCAGTTTTAGGACACAGCACATATTGAAGTTGAGGAAATGGACACTGATTCCCTTAAAACCACCCACAGGCACTGCAGAAAGTCTTCGTGTACCCCCAGCGGGACACGTGCTTCAGTGTGAAGACACTGCTCTAAGTCATACCGCAGCAGTCCCCAACATTTTTGGCATCAGGGACTGGTTTCATGAAAGATAATTTTTCCATGGCTGGGGGGCATGGGGTTTGTGCATGCAAACCTCACTGCTCATGTTAATCTGTATTTGCAGCCACTCCCCAGCGCTAGCGTCACTACCTCGGCTTCACCTCAGATCATCAGGCATTAGAGTTTTATAAGGAGCCCCAACCTAGATCCCGTGCATGCGCAGTTCTCAATAGGGTTCACACTCCTATGAGAATCTTATGCCCCTGCTGATCTGACAGCAGACAGCTTTGCTTTCGGACTGCTCATCTCCTGCTATGCAGCGCAGTTCCTGACAGGCCACGGACCAGTACCAGTCCACGACCTGGGGACTGGGGACCTCTGCCATAGTGGACACAAAATTACTTTTCATGGGTTATGGAATCTGTTGACATTGGTGTGATTTATCATAGGCATTTCAAGGAACATAGGAGAGGCAGCCCAGACTTCCAAGACAGGCCTGCACGTTCTGCCCACAGACCTACATGCCAGTCGCTTCAGACCCGGGACAGAGGTTTCTTCTCTGTACAATATGCTAGACTAGAAAGGGACCCGTGTCTGGATCCCCTTTGGGATAATCTTGCTTTGTCTGGAGATTGTAGAGTTGATCTTTGTGCTGTTTGTCCCTGTGTCAACTAAAGAACTATCCCAGAAGTGACAACCATATTGACTTACTTTAAACACCATTTGCAAAATGCTTTCTGTGCGCCCAGCACTGAGCTGAAGTCTTTTCTTATATTATCATATTAATTTTGACCCAAAGATAAAGGTGTGACTACGCCCATTTTATTTTATTTTATTTTATTTTTTTTTTGAGTTGGAGTCTCACTCTGTCGCCCAGACTGGAGTGCGGTGGCCACACTTGGCCACTCCGGCCACCGCAGCCTCGACCTGCCGGGCTCCAGCGATCCTTCCACCTCAGCCTTCCAGTAGCTGGAACTACAGGCGCGCGCTACCACACCCAGCTAATTTTTTTTTTATTGTAGAGATGAGGTCTCGCCAAGTTGCCCAGGCGGGTCTCAAACCCG
>CAUYQG010195591.1:0-11558 GCA_963574415.1 Tarsius wallacei
ACCTGATCTCAAACCAGGCAAAGTGGGGACCAAAGGGAGGCCCACACTTTACCTGTACGATGATCACTTATCTACCTAATCCTGAATTGTACCCTACATCTTTCAAATAAAAAAAAGAGATCTGAAAGAAGGTTGTTTAAAAGAGAAGGGAATGGTGAGCTATGGAAATCTAGAGGTGTTGTTGTGCTCTGCCCAGATTTCCTTTACCAGGAGATTGTGTCTATGCTTCTCTGGAAAACAATGTTTTGCAGCTATCTATCAATTGTCTGTCTGTCTGTCTGTCTGTCTGTCTATCTATCTATCTATCTATCTATCTATTCTCTTTCCTTTTTTATACATTTTACTGATATGAAGGATACAATTTACCGATAATAATAAAACATTCAACACTCTTTATTCTATATAATCAGTTTTCATAGAATCCTTTCTCTCCAACTTTTGTATTCATAGCCTACATGTATATCCAAATCCAAATGGTGAATAAATGCAGTTATTAAATAAACGCTGGTTGATTTTTAAAATATTAGTGAAATCTAAAATAATTATTATTCCTTTAATCTAACTTAATTTGATCTAGTTATTTATTTTGAGTCTCACTCTGTCACCCAGTCTGGAGTCAGGGGCACAATCACAGCTCCCCGCAGCCTCAACCTCTTGGGCGCATGCAATCCTTCCACCTCAGCCTCCCAAGTAGCTGGCACTATAGGCATATGCCACCATGCCCAGATAATTTATTATAAGCTTTTTGTAGAGACGAGGTTTTGCTGTGTTTCTCAGGCTGGTCTTCTCCTGGGCTCAGTTTCCTACCTACGTCAGTTTCCCAAAGTGCTATGATTACAGACAGGCATGAACCACCATGGCTGGCCTCCATTACCTTTTTGGATGATCAACAAAACAATAAACTAGGCCCCAATTTTTAGGGCTTATCTGTTTCTATGACATAAATATTCCCATCATGCCTGATATCAAGCTACCAATGTTATGTCACTGAATCGAGAGTTGGAAAGAGGATACTCATTGGTGTATCATCATTTAGTGTTTCTACCTACTGAATACAATAGATGCAATTAATCTCAAAGACATGGGTAAAATATAGCAAAATAATTAGGAAGTGATGAATTTTGATTATTTATTACTTTTGTTTTTAATATATACTTTATTTACTTATAAATTTACATACCTGTAAATTAATTTTAATAATGGCTATTTTTAACAACCAGCTTGCAAAATTTGGGGAAATTTAAAATGGACCCTTGCTAGCTGTACAAACCAGCCTCAGTATACTACTGTCCCTCACTCCACCCCGTTTCCTACAACTAATGACTGACTGATATGGAGGGAGAAAAGCCCACCTCTCTTCCCTCTGTGGGGTGATTCATAGCACCGCCTGTGGATTTGGTTGAAGCTAATCTCAAGGTAGTGTGACATTCTTGCTTAGAATTTTTTTCTCTCTGCCCTATGATGCCTCTCTCACTCCCTTCTCCTGAGACTACTCCATGAATAAATCATTTGTACAAAAATACTCATCTCAGTCTTTGCTTCTGGGAAGTCCTAATCATCTTATTAAGAATACTTTTAGTAAGTCCGGCGCGGTGGCTCACGCCTGTAATCCCAGCACTTTGGAAGGCAAAGGCGAGAGAATTGCCTGAACCCAGGGTTTGAAACCAACCCCGGCAACTTGTCGAGACCTCGTCTCTACAATGAATCAAAAAAATTGGTCGATCGTGGCAACGCGTGCCTGTAGTTCCAGCTACTTAGAAGGCTGGGGGGGAAGGATCGCCAGAGCCCAGCAGGTCGAGGCTGCAGTGGCTGGGAGTGTGCTACTGCACTCCAGCCTGGGCGACAGAGTGAAACTCCGACTCAAAAAGCAAAAACAAAAACAACAAGCTTTTGGTAGAATGGAAACCCAGTTGAAATGAGTGAGAAGCAAATCCTAAAGTGAGGAAATGAAGACAGCTAGTGAACACAAAATATTTGAGAAGAGCAAATGCAAGTGAGTAAAAAGGTAAGTAGAATGTGGGTAAACTACAAAGCTGGCTGATGTTGCTGGACCGGGAAGTAAAAATCAGAATGTGGCAGGAGAGGAGGCATTGAAATCAGTCCTTAGACCTTCCTCCCCTAGCCTTTCATTCTCTTTCTTAGCTTCAGGGCATTTGTCCCAATTTCTTTTTTTTTTTTTGAGTTGGAGTCTCACTCTGTCACCCAGACTGGAGTGCAGTGGCCACTCCTGGCCACCGCAGCCTCGACCTGCTGGGCTCCAGTGATCCTTCTGCCTCAGCCTTCCAAGTAGCTGGAACTACAGGCACGCGCTACCACGCCCGGCTAATTTTTGATTTATTGTAGAGATGAGGTCTCGCCAAGTTGCCCAGGCAGGTCTCGAACCCTGGGGCTCAGGCAATCCACTCACCTCAGCCTCCCAAGGTGCGGGATTACAGGCTGAGCCACCGAGCCCGGCAAACAGTTGTTCATATTTACCTACATATTTACTTTTTCTGATACTCTTCACTTTGCATAGAGCTAAGTTCCCATGATGCACCATTCTCCTTCTACTTGAAGTGCTTCCTTTAATATTTTTTACAGTGCAGGTTTGCTGATATCAAACTCTCTCAGCTGTTCCTTATCTAAATGCTATCATAATTTCTTCTTTTACATGTCAGGAAAATATGCCTATTGTTTAATTTAAAAATTCCCATACTACATGTTTCCACTTTTATTATTAAACCTTTAAGTGTAGAGAAAAATAAAGATTCTACATAAAAATATAACTGTAGTTATCTTTAGATGAGGGAATTATAACTAATTTTTTACTTCTTTTTGCTCACCTAAGTTGTTTCATTTTGTCATATTCTTCCTTTTTTATTATGGTAAAATATGCATAGCATCATTATTTATCATGTTAACCATTTGTAAATGTACAATTTAGTGGCATGAAATGCATTCACAGTATTGTGTAATCATTACTACTATCTATACTCAAACCATTTTCATCATCCCCAACAAAAACTCTGTACTCATTAAGCAATAATTCCCTCTGCCTTGCTTCTCCCAACTTCTGGTACTCTCTATTCTATTTTTTGTCTTTATGAATTTGCTTATTCTAGGAAGATCCTGTAAGTGGAATTGTGCAATATTTGTCCTTCTGTGTCTGGTTTATTTCACTTAGCATAATGTTCTCAAGGTCCATCCATGTTGTAACATATATGTAAGTTTTATTTCTTATTATGGCTGAATAATATTCTACTATGTGTACATACACACACATACACACACCATATTTTGTTTATCCATATGTCTGTTGACGGATACTTGGGTTGTTTCCACCTTTTGACCTTTGTGAATAATACTGCTATGAACCTGGGTGTACAAATATCTGTTTGCGTCTCTGCCTTGAATTCTTTTGAATATGTGCCTAGGAGTGAAAATGCTGGCATATATGGCAATTCTATGTTTAACCTTTTGAGAAACCACTAGGCTGTTTTGCCAGCAGCAGCATCATCTTATTTTATTTTATTTTATTATTTTTTTTATTATTTTTTGAGTTGGAGTCTCACTCTGTCGCCCAGACTGGAGTGCAGTGGCACGCTCCCGGCCACCGCAACCTTGACCTGCTGGGCTCCGGCGATCCTTCCGTCTCAGCCTTCCAAGTAGCTGGAACTACAGGCACACGCTACCATGCCCAGCTTAATTTTTTGATTTATTTGTAGAGATGAGGTCTCGCCAAGTTGGCAGGCGGGTCTCGAACCCACGGGCTCAGGCAATCCACTCGCCTCAGCCTTCCAAAGCGCAGAATTACAGGCTGAGCCACCAAGCCCGGCTAGCAGCATCATTTTAAATTACCACCAACAATGCACAAGAATTCCAATTTCTCTACATTCTTGCCAAAATGTATTTTTTTTTTTTTTTTTTAGAAAACAGGATTTATTGAGAGGACAGAAAAGCTCCCACAGTGGGAGGGGACCTGAAGGGGTTGCCCGCCAAAATGTATTTTTTTGTATTACAGCTATCCTAGTAGGTGGGAAATGGTATATCATTTTGGTTTTAATTTGCATTTTCGTATGATTAATGATGCTGAGCATCTGCGCTTATTGGTCATTTGCATATTTTCTTTGGAGAAATGTCGATTCAAGTTGTCTATTTTTGAAGCTTTTTGTTGTTCAACAGTTTAAAAAGTTCTTTGTATATTAATATCAATCTCTTATCAGGTATGTAATTTGCAAATATTTTCTCTCATTTAGTAGGCTGTGTTTTCCTGATAGTATCTACTGATGCACAAAAGTTCTTAATTTTGATGAAGTTGAGTGTATTTAATTGTTCTTTTGGAGTTATTCCAATAAATTAAGTTCCTACCAAATCCAATGTCATAAAAATTTGCTCTATAGCCTTTATTGTTGAAGAGTGTTTTTTCTGGATATAGATTTCTAGGTTGAGTTTTAAAAAATATATTGTTTTATTATCTTCTAGTTTGCATTTTTCTGATGAGAAGTTGGGATTAGTTTTATACTTGTTCTCCTGTAAATAATGTCTTTCTATCTCTGCTTTGAAGATATTCTCTTATTACTGGTTTTCAGCAATTTGTGATTAGCCTCAGTGTGGTTTTCTTTTTGAAATCCTATTTGGGTTTCACTGAGATTTAGGAGTCTGTAGATTTGTAGTGTTAATCAAATTTGGAGAAAAAAATTCTGTCATTATTCTGTCATATATTTTGTCTCCCCCTCCTTTCTTTCTGGAATCTCAATTACATACAGGCATACCTCAAAGATATTGCAGATTTGGTTCCAGATCACTATAATAAAGCAAATATCATGATAAAGCAAGTCACACAAACTGTTTGGTTTCCCAGTACATATAACGGTTATTCAGATAGACTATACTCTACTATAGTTTATTAAGTGTGCAACAGTATTATGTCTAAAAAAAAGCACATATCTTATTAAAATATTTATTGCTAAAATGTATTGACAATCATCTGAGTCTTCAATGAGTCATAATCTTTTCATTGTAGATGGTCTTGCCTCGTTGTTGATGGCTGCTAACTGATCAGGGTAGTGGTTGCTGAAGGTTAGGGTGGCTGTGGCAATTTCTTAGAATAAGGCAACCATGATGTTTGCCACATTGACTGACTGACTTTCAGCATAGATTCTTCTGTAGCAGCCATGCTGTTTGATAACACTTTATTCACTGAAGAACTTCTTTCAAAGTTGGAGTCAATCCTCTTAAAGCCTGCCACTGCTTCATCAATTAAGTTTATGGAATTTTCTAAATCCTTTGTTGTCATTTCAACAACATTCACAACATCTTCGCCAGGAGTAGATTCTGTCTCAAGAGACTACTTTCTTTGCTCATTCATAAGAAACAACACCTCATCCATTTAAGTTTTATCATGAGATTGTAGCAACTCAGTCACATCTTTAGGTTTCACTTCGAATTCTAGTTCTACCACATCTGCAGTAAATTCCTTCACTCAAGTCTTTAAGCCCTCAGAGTAAGCCATAGGATTGGAATCAACTTCTTCCAAACTCCTGTTAACATTGATATTTCAACCTCCTATCATGAATCATGAATGTTCTTGATGGTATTTAGAATTTTTTTCCAGAAGATTTTCAATTTACTTTGCTCAGATCTATCAGAGGAATCACTAGTCTTATGAAGTGTATTTCTTCAAGAAGACTTGAAAGTCAAAATTACTTCTTAATCCAGGTGTTGCAGAATGAACGTTGTGTCATCAGGCATGAAAACATTAATCTCCATTAGATCTCTTGGGTAACTGGGTGCATGGTCAATAAACAGTCATATTTTGAAATCTTTTTTTCTAAGGAGTAATTCTCAACAGTAGCCTCAAAATATTCGGTGAACCATGCTATAAACAGATGTGCTGTTATCCAGGCTTTGTTGTTCCATTTACAGAGCACAGGCAGAATTGATTTAGCATAAGTTTGAAGGACCCTAGGATCTTCAGAATAGTACATGAGCATTAACTTCAACTTAAAGTCACAGCTGCATTAACCCCTAACAAGAGAGCCTGCCCGTCCTTTGAAGCTTTGAAGGGAAGCATTGACTTTTCTCTAGCTATGAAAGCTGTAGATGCCATCTTCTTCCAACAGAAGCTGTTTTGTATGCATTGAAAATCTGTTGTTTAGTGTAGCCACCTTCATCAATGATCTTAGCTAGATCTTCTGGATAACTTGCTGCAGCCTCTACATTAGCATTTACTGCTTGTTTTATGTTATGGAGATGGCTTCCTTCCTTAAAGCTAATGAACCATACACAGTAGTAACATCAAATAATCACTGATCATAGATCATCATAACAGATATAACAATAATGATAAAGTTTGAAATAGTGTGAGAATTACCAAAATGTGACATAAAGACAGGATGTGAACACATGCTTTTGAAAAATGATGCTGATTGACTTGCTTGACACAGGGTTGCCACAAATCTTCTATTTGTAACAAACACAGTATCTGCAAAGCACAATAAGGTACAATAAAATGAGACATGCCTATATATATTAAACCACTTAATATTGTAATACATGTCATTAAGGCTTTGATAAGTATTCTTCTAGTCTTTTTATTTTCTGTGACACAGTTTTAGTAGAGTTTACTGCTGTGTCCTTAAATTCACTAATTTTTTCTTATGCAATGTCTAATCTGCTGTTTAGCCTATCTAGTTAATCTTTCAATTAAGATATTTTCATTTTTATCACTTTAAGGTGCATTTGGTTCTCTCTTATATCTTTTATTTCTCTCCTTGTTATATTCATGTTTTCTTTTAAATCCTTGAGTGTATGTATAATAGCTGTTTTAATGTCCTTGCCTGTTGATTTCATTATCTTTGACATTTGAGGGTCTACTTTTATTGACTGACTTTCTCCTGGTTACAGATTATATTCTTCTGCATCATCGTATGTCTAATAATTTTTATTGGCTGCAGGACATCGTAAATGTTGTTTATTTAGTACTTAATTTGTGTCTTCCTTTAAATAATGTTAAATCTTGTCTTGGCAGGTTGTTGCATTTCAGTTTGATTCTGTTCTTCTTTGGTTCTGTCTCCCTCAAACTTCAGACCCATAAATCTTTCTAAACCCTATTTCCTATCCCTTCAACTCAAGAACCACTACAATCTGCTTGGGTTCCCCCTTTCTGCGCTACAATCCAAAAAGAATGCCTAGATAAAATGCTGGTGCAATCACAGGATTTATCATCTTTGCTTCTTTTCCCTCAGGGACTTGATCTCGTGCTTTCTGTTGTCCAACGTCTGAAAACAGTTTCATGCATTGTCCAGTTTTCTAATTTTTTACAGTGAAAGGCAAGTCTTTTTCCAGTTACTCCATCAGGGCTTTAAGCAGAACTAGGTGCTTCAGTTTGGAAAATATGAATTCCTTGAGAAGAGTCTCAAACTGTCATGGTCAATCTACATTATTGCAGAAACACTTTAGGTATGTAAATTATTGCTTTTGTCTTCCATAGCTATGTATTTGTGCTATCCAGTGCAGAGGACTCCAGCCAGCCTTGTGTGGGCTGTTGAGCAGTGGGGCAACTGAGGAACTGAATTTTTAATTGTATAATTTTAACTAACTTAAATTTGAATATTCACATGTGGCTAGTGGCCACCATATTGAACAATAGAGTGCTATAGCAATTCTATTTTTATTATAGCTTATATATAATATGTGATAATATTTATTATATTATTACAAGGAAGAACTTGTAAGTTAGCAATATAATTACATATTGATCTTCCTATCAACTTTCTATAATAGATTTGAAAATACTACATGTAGAAAAGGTATCGGAATACACTGTATATAAAATAAGAAAAAACATATTTTGGATATTGAATGTGATGAAGTCTTGTGAATGCAGATAGAGGGCCCTGAATTAGAGAAAGAACTGAGTTATGTTTCTTTGACCCATGGAGCTATGGGCATCCATATTTTTAAGAGTAGTTAATGGCCCCTAGGGATTATTTTTTACTCTGCCGCTGATTTGTGCATCTCCATCTTGTCCTACTTTTTCTACCTAAAATAAATACTTTTAGGCTAAATTAAGTTATTGTAGATCACTTAGGAAAAATGGAGAGGATTTGTGGTATGTTAAGAAGCTGTATTTAGAAGGTATCACCTAGGGGAGGAGGACGTCCTCTTTGTCATTTTATTCCTTTTAAAAATCAGTTTTCTTTTTTTTTAACTTTTAATGTTTTTATTTTAAAGATGTAGAGTACAATTCTGGGTCAGGCATGCAAATGTTCATTACGCAGGTACACATGATGAGGTGTGACCCCTCTCTTCCCCAGGCAGATTCCCACTACTGCCAATCCCACCTCCGTGCTCCCCTCCCCCGCAATCCTTTGCTTATAGTTAAAAATCAGTTTTCAAATAAAATAATTTCAATACATATATGAGTAAGATTGAATCATATTTTCAGTAAATTTCATATATTATCTCACTTATTCCTTTTATTAGCCCTAGGAGGAAATATAGTTATGATTTCTGCTTTGTAGATGTGACTATTGTACCTTCAGATAATTTAAGTGACTTGCTCTTTGTCACTGAGGATTTGAACCCAAACATTTTAAATCATTGCTTATTTGTTCTCCCAATATGCAAGTTATACTAGTTAATGAAGTCATTTGATTTTTAAAATCAATACCTGGTTCTTTCAACATTTATAGAACATCATGATTTCAAGCTTTGTGGCCTCACCTTTATAATTTTTATGCTTCAAATAGGAGAAAGCTTCGATTCATGTCAACTGTTTAAAATTAATGGTACACTCATATTTTATTTAATAAATATTAATGGCTGGATTTGGCAGAGGGCAGGGGGCTATTTTAGACCTTTACTGTAAAGAGGATCATTATCACATCCCCAAATTTGATTTCTAGAGTGCTTATTTATCAATATTTATTAGACACTTGGGTTGGTTCTAATTATGCTTCCTGGTTCATCCTGCAGAACACCTTTCAGGCAGTGTCGCTTCGGCTAAGTGTATTCCAGAGTGCACTTATTTGGCAGTTTTGTCCTTCATCAAAGGTTTGTTCCATCTTTGAGAAATAACTTGACTGTTGTTTTTGCCATCAGCACATGATACAATAGAAATCCTAAATCAATAACACTTTTTATTCTTACGCAATTGATGCATAACAACCTTCTTCACAATGAGGTTTAATGTGTTGTAAATTAATTATCTGGAATGAATACAGGGTCAATGGACCTTGGTACGACTGGTATGTGATGTTAAAGTGTTCCATTTCTTCCTCCACTTCTCAGCATGCTCACTGGTTTTTTTGATGCATGTCAGTTGTGTGGTCTTCTGCAATCAACTCTCTTAAGAGTAGTTAATGCCCTCTAGGGATTGATTGATAGGAAAAAATTTGCTTTACTATAAATTTGTTCAACATTTTCTGCCTTCCAGGCAAAAAGGGGATAATTTCATTTGTAATACATCCAGTGGCACTTTTTCCCCCTAAAAAAACAAAAAAGAAGATTTAATTGGAATTTAGAATTTCCAAAGTGAATAACATATTTTCTTTTAATTTATAGTATCTGAAGAGATTTGTGCAAACATATGTAGGTTTTATTATCTATGCTTCCTTTTGGAAAGGAGACCAATAGTTTATTTTCTAGAATTCAGTTCAAAATGATAACTTTATCTATCCCATAATCTAAATGTGGATATGATGGCAATCCCATTTCAAATGATACAAAATCAGGTACGGTAAAGTGGATTTTCCATCAGAAGCAGAGCAATTAAAAAGCAGGAATTCACTAAGTTTTAAAGTACTCAATTTTCTATTCTCTTTAAAATAAGAATAGGAGAGGCAAACTCCATTATAGTTTCGAGGGGAGCTCTGCTATTAGTAGCTATAGAAACAAGGTAACTAGGTAGTGAATAAGAGAAAAAGAGGGAGAGACAGGGAGGGAGAGAGAAATAGACTACGAATAGAGGAAAGAAAACCACAAACCTAACTGTTAACACTTAAATGCTAATGTTATTTAGGAACTATAAATTGGCCAATATCTTTGCTAGTTTGTCAGAATGAACTCTTCATTGTTAATGCCTGGTTTCTCTGGGATTTAGGCCTATAATATAGGACCCACACAGAACGAATACAAACATCTTCAAAGAGGAGGCAGTGAAGAATAGAGATATAAATACACAAGCACCAAATTGCAGGAAGCACATTGGGGTCAGCTTCGAGATTTTTTTGTGTGGAAGTCTTTTCCCTTTTGTCAAGTTAAGGGATGGAGACTGGAACCAAATCTACTTTACTTCCCTTGACAACAAGGTCAACACCACTTGTAAATCCGATCTCCTCCCATTGCAGCTGTAAGTGTCAAAGGTGGAAAGCTCAGTGGGACACTGAAATCATACAAGACAGAGCACATTTTCCAAACTCCAACTTGCCACATGCCTGGTGGAAATGCCTCTGATCTTAGTTTAAGTTCCCCAGGAATAGTTTTAGCTTAGACTTTATCCTCACATCTGTCCTGGATCATCAGAGTGTATTACATTGTCGCTTGATATTTAGAAACAAACACCCTAACAACCAAGTTGATGTTCTACATGGGGCAGCCTTTCGAGTCAAGAGAGTGTTTCTTCTTGCTATTCAAAAGCCTTAGGACTTTGCAGGTATCAAATATAACGTCTGTGCCTCTATGTCTGAGAGATAAATTATGAGATGTCCCAACAGATACAAAGGCAAAAACCTAAGCTTTCACAAAAGGAAGGCATTGTTTTTGGTTACTTAACAGAATAATGAGTAGGTTAGTGTGTGTGCCAAATAGTAACCATTGTACCAAGGCAACCAAATAATTTCAGTTTGAAATTATATATACTAAGCAATAATATCATGTAATAATGGTTAATAGCTGTTAATGTACCTATTTTTGTAAATAAAGTTTTATTGACACAGCCACACTTGTACATTTCCATATTGTCTATGTCTGCATTACCAATGCCATGACAGATTGAATTGTTGTGATAGAGGCTGTATGACCTGCAAAACTGAAAATATTTACTATCTAGCCTTTTAATGAAAATGTTTGATGATTTCTTTAAGAGTGTGGGTTTTTGAGTCACAGCGTCTGTATTTGAATTCATTTACTAACTGTGGTACTTGAATCAGATATTAATTATGCCCAGTTTCCTAATCTAGAAAATGGCATACAAATAACAACTTTTTAGAGTGCTGTGGAAATTACATGAGATAAATATGTATTATATTAAGAGTCGACCTGGGATAAAGTAATCAGTCCTCTTCGGCTGCTCCCAGGCTCTTAGACTTCCAAGAAAGGGTTCTAGATCCCTATTAAAATTATATTTTATTTTTATTATGCAGAGAAAAACTTTATTTTTTCTAAGAATATTAAGTGTGTAGGTACCAAGACTCTTATTTCTTAAAAAGTACACATAGGCCGGGCTCGGTGGCTCAGTTTGTAATCCCGCGCTTTGGGAGGCCGAGGTGAGTGGATTGCCTGAGCCCGTGGGTTTGAGACCCGCCTGGGCAACTTGGCGAGACCTCATCTCTACAATAAAAATCAAAAAATTAGCC
>CAUYQG010195595.1:0-12299 GCA_963574415.1 Tarsius wallacei
TGGCTCAGCCTGTAATCCCGCGCCTTGGGAGGCTGAGGTGAGTGGATTGCCTGAGCCTGCGGGTTTGAGACCCGCCTGGGCAACTTGGCGAGACCTCATCTCTACAATAAATCAAAAAATTAGCCGGGCGTGGTAGCGCACGCCTGTAGTTCCGGCTACTTGGAAGGCTGAGGCTGAAGGATTGCTGGAGCCCAGCAGGTCGAGGCTGCGGTGGCCGGGAACAGCCACTGCACTCCAGTCTGGGCGACAGAGTGAGACTCCAACTCAAAAAAAAAAAAAAAAAAGAAAGAAAACTATGCAGATGCCTCCTCTGTGGTGTCTGTGTCCCCGTCTGGTCCTACATGCCATAAGAGCTGCCCTTTCTGGGTTGGGAAGGGAACTGACAAGCCAAACTGCCCAGCTTTCTCCGGGTCTCCTTGAACTAGAATAAGGGAGGCTTCTACTAGCTGTGTTTCCCGAGTCGAGAACAGAAGACCAGGGCTGAGATTACAGGGTTGCAGGAAATATGTGCACACGGCTGTTATGGCACTTGGGATCCTGCCTCACTGCTATTTACTTTCATACCTGAGCAACTTGTAGTTGCTTTTCCTGTTGCACACACAAAAAAATGAATACTTTTTTTCATGTTAAAAAATATACATAAGGCTGGGCGTGGTGGCTCTCACCTATAATCCCAGCACTTTGGGAGGCCAAAGCAAGAAGATTGATTGAAGCCAGGAGTTCAAGGCCGGCCTAAGAAACATAGTGAGACCCCTGTCTCTACAAAAATTAAAATTAAAAATTAGCCCGGCATGATGGCATGCACCTGTATTCCCAGCTACTCAGGAGGCTGAGGAGAGAGGATCCTTTGAGCCCAGGAGTTCGAGGCTGCAGTAAGTTATGATCGTGCCACTGCACTCCAGCCTGGGTGACAGAGCGAGACTTAGTCTTTCAATAAATAAATAGCAGAGAAGTCTGATGTCTTCCTTGACCCCCTTTCTGTTCTAGTGACCCCAATCTCAGTTCTCACCCTGGAGGTAACCTCTGTTAGTAAAAGAATGGAGATAATTTTCTATGTATTCACTGAGTGGGTGTCATATGCGTATTTCACTTACACAAATTCAGTTTGAGCAAAACAAAACAAAACCCTAAGAGAGAAATAGCAACTAAATAGCACAATTCCATACACTGAGTGGACCACTGGCCTGGAGAAATTGGGATGGGTGACATAATCCCTTAGTGAAGACACGGGGGCTCTCAGCACTCTTGGCTCTTCTCGGAAAGTGACCATCAGGGACAGTTTCACATACTTTCTTTTACTTATTGTTTTTCTCTTTTTTGAATTGGAGTCTCACTCTGTCGCCCAGGCTGGAGTACAGTGGCACACTCACAGTCACCGCAGCTTCGACTTGCTGGGCTCTGGCGATCCTTCTGCCTCAGCCTTCCCGGGAGCTGCAACTACAGGCATATGCCACCACACCCGGCTAATTTTTTGATTTATTGTAGAGATGAGATCTTGCCAAGTCGCCCAGTCTGGGTTCAGGCAATCCTCTCGCCTCCGCGTCCCAAAGTGCTGGGATTACAGACTAGAGCCACTGCTCCCGGCTGGTTTCCAATACTTTCAAGGGCAACTGTGACAATACTTGACTTTTGCCTTAAACACGTTTTACCCACCCCTACAAAAGTTGCACTGTAAACACCCACCTGCGGCCATGATGTACCATGGAGCCAGTGCCAGACCGGAAGCATAAGGATGCTCTCACGTTTCAAGACAGAGGGGAGGAAAGAAGGAAGGATCCTGAAGAGGGCGGAAGAAAAATCCTGGCACAGAGTGTTCTGAATAATACCATGTCTAACTTTGCTGAGATGATATTCAGAAGGAGCTACCACTCTGCTTATGTGTCATGTGGACCTTAAACAGTGGCCATGTCGGGAATCCCTTCAGGAGCAGGAAAGGTGGGCTTTCTGTTCTGAACTTGGTGGCACGCTAACAAGGGCCTCCATCCATGGGAAGCACCAGTTGGCTGACCCCTCCCCACAGGAACTCCATGTTTCCAAAATCTGAGTTGAGCCACATGTACTTTTCCACAGAAGCCCTTTGATGGGAATGGGCCTGGCTATTTTTCTCTCAAGACCAGGGGAGATTGGGGCCTTTCCTCTCCACATTCTTAACTATCTGGTCTCCTGGCAGGTCCTTGGGGTTTTCATGGTCCTGGTTGATGATCACTGTCAAATTTCTCCTACCTAGCTGGGCATGGTGGCTCATGCCTGTAATCTCAGCACTTTGGGAGGCTGAGGCGAGAGAATTGCTTGAGCCCAGGAGTTCGAGACCAGCCTGGGCAACATAGCAAGACCTCATCTTCACAAAATAAATTGTTTTTAATTAACTGGGTGTGGTGACATGCACCTGTAGTTCCAGCTACTGGGGAGGCTGAGGTGGAAGGGTTGCCTGAGCCCAGGAGGTCAAGGCTACCATGAGCTGTGATTATGCCACTGCACTCCAGCCTGAGCAACAGAGTGAGACCCCAACTCAAAATTAAAAAAAGTCCTCAATCCACCAGTCTTTCTTCACCCTAAGTTTCACTTTCCTGTTGAATCTATTGTTTCTTTGGACATTTTGGACAATGATTCTTGCAATACTGCGTCTCTTGCACAGAAGGAGAGGAAAGTGAATGACTAACTCCTATGATGTTAAGCACCATCCGGGCGTTGACACGGTCAGCTCAGAACCTCCAGATGAGGCCCCTTCTGACGTAGCCATCCAAGGGAACAGCTGCACTGAGAGAACATCCGAGCCCCTGCCCAGCTGTTACTGGGTCGGCAGAACAGAAGTGAGGTCACTCTAAGCACCCATCGTGGGAGCCTTTTAGCCACAGCAAAGGCATCAAAGCCTGCTCCAACAGGGCCGAAAGTGGGGATTAGAAGGGCCATTAGCAATGACCTAATCCAGCCATGCCATTTTAGATTTAGATTTTCAATTATTTCCATTTACAAATGAGGAATCTGGGGCTCCAGAAGGGGAAGTGCATGGTTTAAGGTCATCAGCAGCAGAATGGAATGAGAACTCAGGTCTTCTGACGTCTAGTTCACAGTTAGTCCTTGACGCTAGAATGTCCTGTATTCAGCTCTGCTTTGGAAGCACCACATAAAACAAAGTTAAATGGTTTTCTTTATTGCCAGACTTTTGGGCACTCAATATGTTATTCTACAGCGTGTCTTTCTAAGAGGGGCATATTGTTTTCAGAGTTTCCCAAACTTCTTTGACCAGATGCCTCTTTTTTTTATTTTTTGAGTTAGAGTCTCTGTCACCTGGGCTGGAGTGCAGTGGCACGCTCACGGCCACCGCAGCCTCTACCTGCTGGGTTCAGGCGATCCTTCCATCTCAGGCTTCCAAGTAACTGGAGCTACAAGTGCATGCCACCACACCCAGCTAATTTTTTGATTTATTGTACAGATGAGGTCTCGCCAAGTTGCCCATGCTGGTCTCGAACCCCTGGGCTCAGGCAATCCTCTCGCCTCCTCCTCCCAAAGTGCTGGTATTACAGGCGTGAGCCACCACACTCAGCTACCAGATTCCTTTTTAAATGTTGTATCTATTCAGTCTCCAGAAGAGGATTAAAGGACTCCTCAAAACAGCCTAAGAAACGTCGCCCTATACCAGGCTGTTATTGGTAAGTGCTATACAGATAAGTCACTTACACATAATTCCTGCGAGTCACACGATGCAACACTCAGAGGATGGAGAAACACGCCATGTCATCCCTGATGGTAATTGACACCCCTCTGATGCAGCAGGGAACTCTGTACCTCAAAATGCAGAGATACGTGTGGTGGGAAAGAGGGAATGTGAGCAGAACAGGGCAGAGTCAGCTCTTCTCTGACCTGCAGTCATCTCAGCATATCTGGGGTCTAGGACTCCTCAGCCTTCCTCAACGTGGGAGCACTGTGCTTTGTTGATATGGAGCAGACCCCTGCCTCAAGGAGACCACCGCCTAGTAGGGGAGCCAGGCGTATGAAGGATTGATGTGCTGTGGTACATGCCATGGCAGAGACACGTGCCAAGCAAAGCAGAGGGAGAGAGTGAAAGTCAGGCCTGAAGAAGGGGGGCAGGGGTGGTAGCAAGGACGACTTACCAGAGGGGCTCCTTCTGTTGGGTACTAAAGACCTAGTCAAAGTTTGCTAGATGACTGGACGGGGTAAGGAAGAGGAAGCAGCAGGTATAAAAACAAAACGGGGGGAAACACCATGGCGTCTGGGGACAGCGTGGGTAACTGAGTCTTGTTGGAAGGGGAGAGCGGCCCCTGACAGGGTCTGAGTGCAAAGAACCTCCTGCAGCCTGTTGAGCATTTGGGCTCTCTCTGTGAGTCCTGACTGAATCAACTATCATTCAACTATCGTTCTGGAGGTCAAGATGCACACGTTCAATTCATCTCAGTGATGACAAGAATCCCAGGCACGGCCAGGCGCGGTGGCCTCATGCCTATAATCCCAGCACTTTGGGAGGCCGAGGTGAGAGGATTGCCTGAGCCCACAGGTTCAAGACCAGCCTGGGCAACTTGGCGAGACCTCATCTCTATAATAAATTAAAAAATTTAACTGGGCATGGTGACCCATGTCTGTAGTTCCAGCTACTTGGATGGCTGAGATGGAAGGATCGCCTGAGCCTAGCAGGTCGAGGCTGTGGTGGCCAGGAGTGTGCCACTGCACTCTAGCCTGGGTGACAAGTAGACTCTGACTCCAAAAAGAAAGAAAGAAAATGGAGATTGAGAGAAGCCAGGTGTGGTGCCTCATGCCTGTAATCTCAGCACTTTGGGAGGTCAAAGTGAAAGGATTGCTTGAGGCCAGGATTTCGAGACTAGCCTGGGCAACATACTGAGACCTCATCTCTAAAAAAAAAAGAAAGAAACGAAAAGAAATATAAAAGAAAGAAAGAAAACAGGGACTGAGAGAAAGCCAGAGTGGGAAGGGAGAAGGGCACGCAGGAGGCTGAAGGTTATGGTCGCATCACAGCTGGGCATGGGCTTCAGGGGCATTGCCAACGACTACACCAACTGTATTGGTCCAGCTCTTCACCTGCTTGTCTAAGTAGATACTTGCTCCACTGGGAGATGACCCAGAGGCTTATTAGAGGAAAAAGGATTCTCTAAATTGCTACAGCATGTCCTCTGCCCTCTTATTCTCCAAGAAGATGACTTGCTTTAGCCCTATTTCACCTAAGAATAACTGTTCCATGTAACCTTTGGATTGACTCTCTTCTCCATAGAAGACAGGCTTCAAGGAAAAGAGTGTGGGATTTCGAAAAAGCGTGACTCCAAGGACTGCCACAATCTAGCCCCTGCCTCCCATGCAAGCCTCATCTCCACACCTACGCTGATGTTTTGTTCTGACAGTTCCAAGAGGGTCTACACTCACAATGCTGCCTCTCACCTCCAAGTCTCTGCTTTGTGCTGTGCCCGCCCCACTGCCCAGGCTGCACACTCCAACCTTCTCCAACCCTTTTCACCAGCTTCATGCTTACTCATCATTGAAGATTCATTTAGGAGGTCATGTTCTCCAGGATTTCTCCGTAACTGAGCATCTCAACCTTAAAATGTATTTTCAAGCTTTTTGGGTTGGGTTTTTTTTGCTGGGCATGGTGGCACGTGTAATCCTAGCATTTTGGGAGGCCGAGGTATAAGGATCACTTGAGTCCTGGTGTTCAAGACAGGCCTAGGCAATGTAGCAATACCTTGTCTCTATTTAAAAAAAAAAAAAAAAGCCAGGAATGACAGCATGCACCTGTAGTCCCAGCTTCTCAGGAGTCTGAGGCAGAAGGATCACCTGAGCCCAGGAGTTCAAGGCTGCAGTGAGCCATGATCTGAGCAACAGAGTGAAACCTCTACTAAAAAAAAAAAAAAAGAAAGAAAGAAAGAAACTTCTTTTCTCTCTATCTACCAGACACTCCCTTGTACCATGCATGCTTATGTGACCGTATGCTTGCTTAGAAATCCCAGGGGCTAATCTTAAAACAATCTGACTGATCTATAATCTGACCGCAACTGAGATAACACCAACCAGATCTCAGGAAGTTTCACTGTCCAAGATAGCCATCAAGACACACCCTGTGCCACATCCACGTTTCCCTTTTTAAAAATTTATTTATTTTGTTTTGAGTCAGAGTCTCACTCTGTCACCCAGGCTGGAGTGCAATGGCATGCTCACAGCCACCGCAGCCTCGGCCTACTGAAATCGGGCCATCCTTCCACCTCAGCCTTCCAAGTAGCTGGAACTACAGGCGCATACCACTACACCTGACAAATTTTTTAAAACATTTATTGTAGAGACGAGGTCTCACCATGTTGCCCAGGTTGGTCTTGAGCACCTGGGCTCAGACAATCCTTCCACCTTGGCCAAAGTGGTGGGATTACAGGTGTGAGCCACTGCACCTGGCTTATTTTCCTTTTTAAACTCTTGCACTCAGCCTAAAGATCTGAAATCGTTTCTTGGAGGCATGAGCCTGGCCATCTCCCCATCTGCCAGCTTTTGGAATAAAATCACGCTCCTTCCATTACATCTCATGCTTGTTTATTTCAGTATACAAGTGACGAGCGGCCGAGCTGGTGTCGGTTACCCCTTCCCATTCCTGAACTGGTCACATTTTGCAATCTGTTCTCCCAGGGTGTCTTTTCCTCAGTTATCACTTGTTTACCACATTGGATTATGAAATCTGTTTAGGGTCCATAATTGTCTTTAGACTGTGAGCTTTTGCGTATAGGGCTACTTCCTATACCTTTTAGTATTTCTTTTTTCTTTTTTTTTTTGAGTTGGAGTCTTACTCCATGGCCCAGGCTGGAGTGCAGTGGTACACTCATGGCCACCCCAGCGTCAACCTGCTGGGCTCAGGCGATCCTTCCGCTTCAGCCTTCCAAGTATTTGGAACTACAGGTGCATGCTATCACGCCCGGCTAATTTTTTGATTTATTGTGGAGACGAGATCTCACCAAGTTGCCTGGGCTCAGGCAATCCACTCACCTTGGCCTCCCAAAGTGCTGGGATTACAGACTTAGTCACCAAGCCTGACCTACATTTTAGTATTTCTAGAACTTATGTGCCTGGCACATACTAGAGACTCAATAAATGGTTCTATTTATGTATTTGTTTGTTTATTATTTATTTATTTTTAGAGATAAAGTCTCACTCTGTCACCCAGGATGGAGTGTAGTGGCACGATCATAGTACTCTGCAACCTAGAACTCACTGGGTTCAAGGGATCCTCCTGCCTCAGCTTCCTGAGTAGCTGGGACTACAGGTGTGGTGCATGCCACCACACCCAGCCAAGTTTTTTATTTTTGTAGACACAGAGTCTCACCATGTTGCCCAGGCTGGTCTCAAACTCTTGGCCTCAAGTGATGCTCCCACCTTGGCCTCCTGAGTAGGTGGGTTTACAAGTGTGAGACACCACGCCTAGCAGTGTTTATTAAATGAGTGAGGTCTAACTGCTTGGGAACTATGTGACCTTGGGAAATCACTTAACCTTCTGGAATCTAAGCTTTCTTTATCTGCACAGTAAGGTAATGATACCTCCTAAGACTGTTATGAGACCAAAAAATGAGATAAAGTACATAAAAGCACTTAGCATGGCACCTGGCTAATGGAGGGGGACCAACAACTTTTTTAAGAGCTAGAAGAGGATTAAAGAAGTTATCTTCCAGCCTCCTGCTTTCATCATCATCCAAAAGCACGAAGCCAGTCTGCACATGCTGCAGGCTCTAAATAACTCTTTAGATTAAAGGAAGGCCAGGGGAACCATGAGGTGATGCGTATTAGCTTGGGTTTCAGTCCAAAGAACAACCCTCTCAAGGGCAAGGTCTCAGGGTGCAGTTATGCCTGGGCCACTCCTAAGTAGGTGAGCAGCGTTTGCACATGAAACAAGTCAAATGATCCTTTTCCCTGAGACTTTCCTAAAACAATAACCGTGCCAGACTTGCATGGCTTTCTAAACCAGGAAATAAAATGAAACAGAATCGATGGTCCCAGACTGACTGTGTTCCAAAGATAGAATGTTTTTTCTAAATTCTCAGTCATCAATCCTTTTCACCTTCTACTTGAGTCTTATATCCATTTGCCTTTGTGATTGGGAGTGAAGGAAGGGTAAGCAGGCGTAGCAGAGTGAAAGAGGGTAAGCTGGCTATTGTTGCCTTGCAAGGACTCAACACATCATGTTGATATCTTTGTTACCCTAAATTTGCCCTGAAATAAGGGTGGAAGCCGTAGAAGGTTTTAACATCTGGGCACATGAGCCTGCTTGGGTCTCATTTAGGACTAGAGGTTTCTTTTCTTTTCTTTATCTTTTTTTTTTTTTTGAGTTGGAGTCTCACTCTGTTGCCCAAGCTGAAGTGCAGTGATATGCTCACAGCTACCTGACCTGCTGGGCTCTGGCCATCCTTCTGCCTCAGCCTTCCAAGCAGCTGGAACTACAGGCGTATGCTACCATGCCCAACTACTTTTTAAAAAAATTTATTGTAGAGATGAGGTCTCTCCAAGCTGCCCAGACTGGTTTTGAACCCATGGGCTCAGGCAATCCTCACACCTCGGTCTCCCAAAGTGCTGAGATTATAGGTGTGAACCACCGCGCCTGACAGACTACAGGTTTCTAAGCCAAAGGATGCTGCCCAAATCCAGGGCACAGAGGGTCTATCCTCAGTTGGCACATCTCTCGACAGCTAGTTCAACCTAGTTCAACACAGATTTTTCTGCCTACTTTGGGCCATGCTCTAGGCTGGGGAGACAGATGCCAATAGAACATTGTACCTGCTCTATTACTATCCTCATTTACAGATGAGAAAACTGAGGCACAGACAGGGTAAGTAACTTGGCAAAGATGACAAAACAGAAAGAAGCAGAATTCAACGTCAGGAGGTCTATTTTCAGAGTCCATCCTGGTAACCACTTGATTACTTTATCTCTTAGCTACGCCAGTCAAATGCTGTTTAGGCCCTGACAAATACAGAACTGCTGGACTCAGAATAGAGGGTTCGTTCAGAGACTGAAACCACTGGTCTGTATAAAGACAGTTTATATTTCTGTCGTTTCTCTTTTCTTTCTTTCTTTCTTTTTTTTTTTTGAGTTGGGGGTCTCATTCTGTCACCCAAGCTGGAGAACAGTAGCACAATCACAGCTCACCACAGCCTCAAACTCCTAGGCCCAGGCAATCCTCCTGCCTCAGACTCCCGAGTGTCTGAGACTATAGGCGTCTGCCACCACACCTGGCTATTTTTTTTTATGTTTTATTTTTTGTAGAGATGAGGTCTTACTATTTTGCCTAGGCTGGTCTCGAACTCCTGGGCTCAAGCAATCCTCCTGCCTCCACCTCCCAAAGTGTTGGGATTACAGGCATGAGCCACTGCGCCCAGCATATTTCTGTCTTAAAATAAGAAAGGTGATTTCCTAATACAAAGTCTGATATCACATTTAGACTATTTGGCAAAGAATCTGTCCCTTGAAAGTGACTTATCAGATACCAGAAATGCAAGAGTTAGAGAACATGTGACTAAATAGCTCAAGGCTCTCTGACTAAACAATGTACAGTGGGGAACGCTATTAAAGTCATTTTCCTTTTCTAAGACAACTCCACAGAGATTGAGACACAGGTTTAAAAGTTTCAAAAGATCCAAGTGTGGTGGCATGTGCCTGTAGTCTCAGCTACTTGGGAGGATGGCTTGAGCCCAGGCATTCGAGGTTATAGTGAGCTATGATTGCACCACTGTACTCCAGTCTGGGTGATGGAGTAAGATCCCAATTTCCCAATTATTATTATTATTATTATTTTTTTTTTTTGAGTTGGAGTCTCACTCTGTCGCCAGGCTGGAGTGCAGTGGCATGCTCATGGCCACTCCAGTGTCGCACTGCTGGGCTCCAGCGATCCTTCCACCTCAGCCTTCCAAGTAGCTGGAACTACAGGTGTGAGCTACCATGCCCCGCTAATTTTTGATTTGCTGTAGAGACGAGGTCTCGCCAAGTTGCCCAGGCTGGTCTTGAACCCATCAGCTCAGGCAGTCTACTCGCCTCGGCCTCCCAAAGCAGAGATCCCAACTCTCAAAAAAAAATGTGAAAAGAAAAGACTTCAAACCTTAACTTATGAATGAGCCATATTAAACAGGCTAGCATTAGTGCCTGTTAAAATAGTGCCTGTCTTCTAGTAAACACTATGAAGTGTTTGTTAAATCAATTAAATACAGTTGACCCTCCGTGTCCATATTCACAGATTCAACCAACCACCAGACCAAAAATACAGCTATCAGGGAAAAACAAACCAACAATGAAAATAACAATATAACAGTAAAAAAAAATACACAATTTAAAACAATATAGTATAACAACTATTTACATAGCATTTACATTGTATTAACAACAATTATAAGTAATCTGGAGATGATTTAAAGTACATGGAAGATCTGGGCACGGTGGCTGATGCCTGTAATCTCAGCAACTGTGGAGGCTGAGGCAGGAGAATCATTTGAGCCCAGGAGTTCAGGACCAGCCTGGGCAACATAGAGACCCCCATCTCAAAAAAGTGGGTTTTTTTTGAGTCAGAGTCTCACTCTGTCACCCAGGCTGGAGTGCAGTGGCACAATCATGGCCACTGCAGCCTTGACCTGCTGGGTTTAGGCAATCCTTCAGCCTCAGCCTTCCAAGTAGATGGACTTACAGGCATATGCCACCATGCCCAGCTAATTTTTTGATTTGTTGTAGAGATGAGGTCTTGCCAAGTTGCCCACATGGTCTCGAACCCCTGGGCTCAGGTGATCCTCTCGCCTTCAACTCCCAATGTGCTGGGATTACTGAAGTGACCCACAGTGCCCGGCCTCAAAAAAGTATTTCTAGTAAAGAACACGGGGGATGTACGTAGATTATATACAAATGCAACACCATTTTATACCAGGGACTTGAGCACCCATGGACTTGGGTATTTGCAGGGGCAGGCAGGCCTGAAACCCACCCCCCAGGACACTGAAGGAGGACTGTTTCACACACAGGTTGGCAGGAGGCCTCATGAGGGGCACCCAAGCTCCGGTGGCACTTGAGTAAAAAGTATTTATTTCTGAGCCTCGATTTTCTTGCCTGTTAAATGAAAATTCTAACCAATTCAAGAGGATCGCTGTGAGTTGCAAATGAGTCTGGTGAGATATGAGGGATGGAAACATGTCATTTGAAAGCTACATAACACTATACAAATGTCGTGCCTGAGTGAAAGGATTGGAGAGACGTCCTGAGGCAGAGTCAAACTTCTGGTCCCTCTGCCCGGGATGATCTGCCCTTCTCTCCAGTCCTTCCTGGCACAGGCGCTAGCCCCAGCCGCCGGCCCGCCAAGTAGGGAGTAGGGGAAAGCTGTGTCCCTGGCACTGGGAGTTGGAACACAAAGCACCTTCTCTCCCTCCCTTTCAGGGTCAAGGTTGTGCCGTTATTGGGACTAGCTGAGCAGTACACCTCGTGCACCAGATGGGCAACATTCTGGATTAGATAGACTTTTGTGGATGGCCCTGAGAACACGGTGACCGGAGGCAACCTCATTTCTGTGGGGACTGGTATTGTGAGTTTCAAATGCCTGGCTTTGTAAATATTCTTCGGCATACACAAGCTATTCTAGAAGTGGGGACTGCCTATGCAGAACCAAATAAAACTGTTAAAACTGGGACATGTATTTTGGGAAAGAAAACAAAACCACAGCAAATCACATTACTTTAAAATGTGAGATGTCACCCCATGAAGAAGTTCCTCTTTTTTCCACATTTTTTTCTTTTACTGTTTGGGAGTCATTGTCATCTATTGATTTGTCTGTAGGATTAAATCAAGGGAAAAATGAAAGTGACATCAAGAAGATGTGAAAGACAAACCTCCACAATGCTGTGTTAAGAATGAGCTGTCAGCCAGGCTCGGCGGTTCAGCCTGTAATCCCGCGCCTTGGGAGGCTGAGGTGAGTGGATTGCCTGAGCCCGTGGGTTCGAGACCCGCCTGGGCCTTGGTGAGACCACATCTCTACAACAAATCAAAAAATTAGCCGTGTGTGGTAGCATGCACCTGTAGTTCCAGCTACTTGGAAGGCTGAGGCAGAAGGATCACCGGAGCCCAGCAGGTCGAGGCTGCGGTGGCCGGGAGCAGCCACTGCCCTCCAGTCTGGGCGTTTGACTGAGACTCCAACTCAAAAAAAAAAAAAAAAAAGAATGAGCTGCCACAGAAGGTAAAAAGCAATAAACAGCCACCAAGGAAAGATCCTACAGAAAGGCAATAAGGAGTGAGTTTTCTTTTCTTTTTCTTTTTTTTTTTTTTTGAGTTGGAGTCTC